>JBBPUN010000666.1:0-10556 GCA_038094715.1 Heimioporus punctisporus | reverse complement strand
TCCAGACCCTTCCAGAATGCTCTGGAAATACTCTACTTGAAGCAACCCTATGACCACTTAAGGCTATAGGCCACTCACTTTAGGATTGTTGTAGAGGAGAAAGAAGAATAAATGAGATCAGTGTTCTGCTGAGTCTGTTGGTTGTAGAGGGAAAACTGAAGAGGACGAACTGAGGTCCTCTTGGTTAGCTCTTGGACTTTTATATACTACTCATATGTTTGTATATGTTTGGTACTTAATATTACTATATAAGTCCATACCCTTGGCCTTAGTGATAAGGCTGAGTCAGAAAGAAGCAATGGGGATTATGAATGTTATACCACAGCCTTAAGAAGAGTGGAAGTGAAGAGGCTGTGAGCAGTAATGAAAGATAGAAGGAACAAGGCATAGTAATTAAAAAGATGGGGCCAGCATGCATCTAGCATGTGGTGATGAAGAATAGAAGGAATGGAAATGAAAAGAATGAGTCAAGGTGGAAATAGAAAGAAGAACACATGTTGTGAGTCTAGACTGTGGTCATATGATATGTTAGTCAGTACTTGTTGGCTTTTGTATTTTTGAAGATTAAACGTTATTGTAGAAAGTTGGGAAAAATGGTAGAAATATCTGGAAAAATAGGGTGTGAATATTGGTTTCATAACACTACCCCCTTTCTAAAGGTTGACTTCCAGATGACTAAAAGGTTGTTGAGATGGTGGGTACGTGGATTGTTCGATTGGGACATGGAAGAATAGATTGTAAAATTGTGATTCAGCAAGCTGAATTCATCATGGAGCTGCCAGATGGGAATGATGGAAGTCCAATATTGCTTCCTTAGTGTGTGATAGATTGGATAATGGTTTCCAAGTTCTTTCTGTATTGTCATAACCTGTCCAATAGACTAGGTATTGCAGCTTTCCATTGTGTAAGCATAAATCAACAATGAAGTCAACTTCATATTTGTCTTCATGATCTTCCGTTACTGTGATTGGCCCAGGGTGGATGATAGGTTGTCCCTCAAGATGTTCTTTATAAGGTTTAATGCATGAGATGTTGATAATGGGGTGAATTCTTATAGAGTGTGGTAATCACAGTTCAACTGCATTTGTGCCAATTAGTTTTGTGATGGTATATGGTCCAAGCCATCTTTCCATGAGCTTCTTTGAAGTGCATGAGAGTTTAAGATTTTCAGTGGAGAGCCAAACTTGATCTCTAATGACATAATGGGATACTTCAGATCGGTATTTATTGGCCTGTGATTTCATGCAATTTCTTATTTGTTCAAGGTTGTCTCGTGTGACATCTAATATGTTTTTCATTTTATTTGTAAATAGAGAAGTGGCTGGCGCTTTTCCATCATCTTGGGGTTCTATGCCCATTTGTGGGGTATACGTGCATGTGACATTGAAAGGGGAAGTTGAAGTGAAGGTATGTTTTCTTGAATTATAGGAGAATTGAGCAATTGATAACCATTTTGACCATTGCTCTGGATGTTCATGGATGAACAGTCATAGGTATTGTTGTAGATCTCTGGTTCTGATTGTCCATCTGTTTGTGGATGGAATATGGTTGATAGTTTTGGTGTGATATCCAGCTGTTTGCAAATTTTTTTCATCACCTGTAATGCAAATTGTGGTCCTTGATCTGAAACTATAGAGGTGGGAAGTCTGTGATGCTTCCATACTTGTTTCAAATAGAGTTGTGTAGTTTGGAGGAATGTAACATTCTTTGTTGTGGGAATAAAGGCTACTTCTTTTGAGAATCTGTTTACTACTACTAGAATAGTGTTGTATCTGTTTGATGTGGGCAAGTTGGTAATGAAGTCAGCTGTGACTTCTTTCCATGGTTCTTCCAGTACTGGAAGTGGTTGTAACATTCCATGTATGGCATAGTTCATAGGTTTCATCTTTTGGTATTTATCACATTGAGTGATATATTCTTTTACATATTGGGTCATTCCTGGCCAAAAGTAATGTCATTGGAGTACTTCTGTGGTTTTGTCTATTTCTGGATGTCCTGCAACTGGTGTGTCATGATGTTTGATAACTACTTTTCTTCATAAATCTTCTTTGTCTGGTATGAATAACTGTCCTTTTGTGGTCTGAATGAATTTATCTTTCATTTCTAGATTGTATTTTTGACTAATGTTTTGGATGTATCCTTCTTGTAATTTAGACATGGCATTTTTAATGAGCGTAATGATTTCATCTCCATCATTGTGAATTATCACTTTTGTTACTCTGATTCTTTCTTTGAATATAACCATTATGCCTTTGTTATTATTGTTGATGCCTTGTGCATGATCTTCTCTTCTAGAGAGGGTATCTGCCTTTCCTATCAAGGTTCCTGCTTTATGAATCCATTTGAAATTGAAACATGATAGGTATTGTGCCCAGTGGGCTTGTCTTCTGTTGAGGTTTTGTTGTTTCATGAAATATTGGAGGTTGGCATAATCATTCCATATTTCAAATTTGTACTGGCTTCCTTCAAGGTAATGTCTTCATTGTTCTAATGCTCTGATGATGCTGAGCATTTCTTTATCTGCTATTAGGTAATTTCATTCTTCTAGTGATATACTATGACTAGAATAGGCAACTGGATGCCATTTGTCATCATTTCATATTAAGAGCACTGCTCCTGTGGTGTAATCTGATGCATTGGTTTCTAGGTGGAATTCTTTATCATTATCAGGGAATGCCAGTATTGGTGTGGTAGTAAATTGTTGTTTAAGTGTGTCGAATGCTTCTTGTTGCTGTTCTGTTCATTGAAATGGAATATCTTTCTTGGTTAGGTCTATAAGGGGTCTAGCCACTTGGGTGTAACCTTCTATGAATCTTTGATAGAAATTGGTGAGTCCTAGGAAGCTTTTTACTCCTTTTACTATTTTGGGTTCTGGCCATTTCAGAATGTGAAGCAACCCTACAACCACTTAAGGCTATAGGCCACTTACTTAGGATTATCATGGAGGAAACAAGAGATCGGTGTTCTGCTGAGTCCATTGGTTGTAGAGGAAAACCAAAGAGGATGAACTGAGGTCCTCTTGGCCAGCTCTTGGGTCTTTATATACTACTTATATGTTTGTACATATTTGGTACTTAATATTACTATATAAGTCTATGCCCTTAGCCCTAGAGATAAAGCTAAGTCAGGCGGAGTCTGTATGAGTCAGAGAGAAACAACGGGGATCAAAAATGCTATACCACAGCCTTAAGAAGAGCGGAAGTTAAAGAGGCTGTGAGCGGTAATGAAAAAGGTGAGGCCATCATGCGTCTAGCATGTAGTCTGGACAAGAAGGTCTAGAATGGAAGAGGCAGAAATGAAAAGAATGAGTCAAGATGGAAATAAAGAGGGAACATGTGTAGTGGATCTAGGCTGTAGTCACATGACGCGTTAGTCAGCACTTGTTGGCTTTCTGTATCATAGAGGTTAGATGTTGTCATAGAAAGTTGGGAAAAATGATAGAAATATGAGGAAAAATATGGCGTGATTGTTGGTTTCGTAACAGAATGGCTTTCACCTTATGGTCATTCATTTTAATTCCTTGATCTGACACAGTCATTTCAAGGAATTCTACTTCCTTTGCTCAAAATGTACATTTTTCTGGTTTGACAAATAAGTTATTTTCTCGTAGTTGATGTAGCACTTCTTTTACTATTTCATTGTGTTTCTTTGGATCATTCATCTTTGTAAAGATCATGAGGTCATCAATATATATGACCATTATGTCTTCCATGTCTGCAAATATTTCATTCATCATTGTTTGAAAGGTTACTGGGGAGTTATAGAGTCCAAAGAACATAACCAGTGGTTCAAAGGATCCTCTGTGATAAATGAAAGCAGCCTTCCATTCATCTCTGTTTTTGATGCATACATTATTATATCCCCATCATAAATCCATTTTCATAAACATCTTTGCTCCTTTCAACTTGTCAACAAGTTGAGAGATGAGGGGAAGTGAGTAATTGTTTTTGATTGTATGCTCATTTAGGTGTTGGTAGTCCTGTATCATTCATTTCCATCCATCCTTCTTTGGTACAAAGAAGACTGGTGATGTCTGAGGGGACTTAGAAGGTTGTATATATCCTTTACATAGTTGGTCATCAATGAAGTCTGAGACTTCTTTTTGTTCATTTGGAGATAGTGGGATTAAATGTCCCTTCTTGGGTTTGAACATTTCTTTTAGTTTGATTGTGTGGTCCCATGGTTTTCTTAATGACATCCTTTCTGATTCATTTTGGGAAAACACAGAGAGGAATTTGTGATATTCTTTCAGAACTAGTTCTTCTGGTCGTCATTTATCATTAATGAGCTTTGAAAGTGCTTCATTCACTTTCTGTCCAATTTGTATATGGTACTGATGAAGTCCTGCTTCTAATTATTCCTTTTTAATGGTTTGTAACCATGATTCTTTTGATTGTAAATGATAGCACATGGATGGGCATCATTTCATTGTAATTTCTCTGGTGATCCAGTTTATATCTGGATTATGCTTCTTTAGCCAAGTATAGCCAAGAATTATTTCATTTTTTTCTAAATCAGTTACTTCTGCTGTGACCATCTCTCGATGTCTGTCATAGTCAAGTATCAGATCTGCTGTGTGGGTTATTTGTCCAGTGGAATTTTCTGTTTTGTCAACATTGAAAACATCTATAGATTTGTTTAGTTTTCTGAGGGGTAAACCTCTTTTTTCTGTGAAGGTTTGATTGATGAATACATAGTTAGCTTCTGAATTGAGCAGGGCGTTGACTTTGAGGAATTGTTTAGTGTTTTTCATTGGACAAATTTCTAGATTGAGTTTCAGCTCTTGTTGCAGGTTGATCATTTGTATAGCTTCCTGTGGATCCTCATTTGGTTTTATTGAGTTCTTTCTTTTCTTCAATTGATGCATTTGAGATCTTTTCTAATATTAATTGAGCTATGTGATCTCCTTTTGATACTTTGAATGTTTTGGGAGAGAAGTTCATCAAAAGAACTTTCACATCTCCTTTGTAGTTGGCATCTATTACACCTGCTCCTACATGAATGTGGTTTTTTGCTGCTAAACCGCTTCATGAGGTGATTCTTCCATAACATCCCATTGGGATGGCAACTGATATCATTGTATTGACTAGACCTTTTGCCATGCTGGGAATTTCTAATTCTTCAGCTGTGTAGAGATCATGACCTGCTGTGTAGTCTGATCCTTTTGTGGGTAGTATTGCTGCTTTGTGGTTTCATTTAATGTAAAGTTTCTCTGGAGTTCTTGGTAGGATAGAACGTAAAACAGAATTAAGCTCCAATTTAGACCCTTGGGCGAGCTTCTGTACAACAGAAGACCCTGCTTGGATATAATGAGATAAGTTACATTCATCATAATTGAGAATTATCTGTTCAATCATTAGTGATGTATATCTATTCCTTACCTTGATTGGTTGTGATGCAATGTGTCTGCCCAGAACATTCACATTGCTGGTTCTTTTTCCTTGCTGGTCATAGCACATATTTCAGCATCTTTGAGATTATAGAAGTATGCCTTCATTTTGTCATAATTCATCCCTTGAATAGCTTGTGGGAGAGTTTGTGGTTCTTCATACTGATCAGCTTCAACTATCTTGTCCCATGTCTCTGCAGCTCTAATGGTTTGGCTGCCTTTGAGATTAAAGGAAGAGCTTTTGCATCCTTTTTTGTGCTTGCCATACCATTTGCAATCTCGGCATTGCTTCACTCCTGGATGTTGAGCAGCACAATGCGAGGGACTATTGCAAAGGTAGCATTTTATTGCAGTATTAAATTGTGGTGGAGTGTTTGTAGCTCCAATGACCATGTGATCATTTCGTCATGAGATCTGGCCTAGGAGCACTGGTATTGCTTCTTGGGTGTTGCCTACTTCTCGTATCTTCTTTACCATTGCATCAAGATCTTTCCAAATTGGATCTGTGGATCGATTTGGGTGATCTTTAAGCATTTTCGTAATGATTGATTTCCATGTATGAGTTTCCAAGTGTTGGATCATCTGATCTTCTGAGATTTGAGCCAATACTTACAGGGATTCAATCCTTGCCAAGTAAGGATCCATTTTGGTTTCTCCTTGGAATAGCTTTTCAAGCTGTGCAATGTAATTGTCTTGTTGGTTGGTCTTTCTGAAGAATCCCGTTAGCTCATCTTCAAGCATTACCCAAGTGTATGTTTGGCCTGTGGTAAGCTTGTGGATTTATGACTGTGCAAATTTTGTAGTGTCTTTTCCTTTCAATCGTAAAAGTACTGCTAGCACTGCCTTTTCTGATCCAGTGGTGATTGCATGACTGTTGATGTTTATCTATGCTTGCATTTTGGTCCACCAGGCTTCAAACTTCCACCATGTGCCATTGAAGTCTCCTGGATCGGCAAAGATCTCCACCTTTTGACTGGGTTGTGGTGTGGTTGTTGGTACTGTTGGCACTACTTGTGCTGTCATTTGTAACATGGTAACTTGATTTGTAAGTTGTTGGACCAAAGTTGCCAACTGCTGCATTTCTGCAATTCATTGTTGAATCTCCGCATTTACATTGGTATTTTCTACTTGTAGGTTGATGATCTTTGTGATAAGCACCTGGAATTTCTGGTCTTGTATAGCCATAGATGAATTGAATATTTGCTGTGTTGCTTGACTGAGTTAGGCCACCATGTTTGGCAATTTAGAGGGCATTTATTTCTTCCTTGGTTAAGGGAATGGGTTCATCTTTGTTAAAGGGGAAACCTCCTGCAGCTTTGAATTGCATAAAGGTCATGGATGGTGATGACTTGGTAGAAGAGGCTGGTTGAATCCAAGCATAGCCCAGGATAGGGTTTTCTTGTAAGGCTCTCATGAGGTGTATTGCTTGAACTTGAAGCACAACTTCTTCAGTCAAATCATATTGTATGTAATTGAATACCCAGTCGACCCAGTCATCTTCGGGTATATCTATAGGAATGTTTCATGGATATTCAGATGGAATAGAGTTCACTTCTTTCCAGCTGTTGTTATCTCCCCAGGTGTTGTTGATGTTTTCCCAACCTGAGTAATCTGGTTCACCTACCCAATTGGCTTTGGCTTTGTTATTACTGTTTTTTGTTTTAAACTTTTTGTTAGCCACCTTCAAGGGGTTGGCTATGATGAGAGAAAATTTGTTAGAGTTTTGTGAATATTCAAAAGCAAATCCTATTCCTTTGGGTGTGATATGGATGATGAGAAGTCCTAGAGCAAACAAGAAAATATAGATGTGTTGATAGAAGATGTACAGGAGGGTGAATAAAAAAGTATAATGGAAGAGAATCTTTGAGTACATTTAAATGTAGAAGGGGGTGATGTAAGTTTCATACTTGGGGTAGTGTCCATAAAGTGTCCTGTATGTGTCTTGTAGGAATAGCAGTTCTATTTCTGCTAGTAGGGTGTTCGGTGGGGAGCTGTTACGGATTACCTTCAAGGCTAACCGTAAAACCTAGCCGGATTGCTCCACACTAGCAGGACAGAGAGATACTGATCAGAGAGCGGATGGCTAGCTGTGAAGACTTGTCAGAGAATGGAAGAGATGTGCAAAGCAGAGGTCTATCAGAGAGACAGATGCCTTTCCCACATAACTTGACTTGAGCAAGAACTTGGAGAACATTTGAATAGTCAATGGGAGATGCCTTCCCAAGAGGATGCACGCGAGACAAGGTCTTGGCAAGGAGATATCAAGTACAAGGTGGGATTGACAATGTTACAAGATACGAGAAGATACAAGTGATGCCTAGAGGCAAGTACAGGGGGGGTGCCAGGTAGATCAAAGCTAAGGAATACAATGGCAGAGAGGGAACGCCTAAATAGTATCCCAATGTTTGATGACTAAGTGATGACTAAGAGAAAGAATGTTCTAGAGAATCAAAGAAGACATGCCATGAGGTGGGAGAAGGTTCTAAAGGTACATGGAGATCAAAAGGAAGAGTGTCAGATGATACAAAGTTCGCTGCTCATGTTATAAGGTTTAAAGAAGGAGCAGAAATGAATACCGCAT
Organism: Heimioporus punctisporus; assembly: GCA_038094715.1. Taxonomy (NCBI): domain Eukaryota; kingdom Fungi; phylum Basidiomycota; class Agaricomycetes; order Boletales; family Boletaceae; genus Heimioporus; species Heimioporus punctisporus. The sequence goes on along the minus strand of JBBPUN010000666.1, from coordinate 2,586 downwards.
GTCATAGGTCTAGAGAGTTCCAAGAAATGAGGTGTCTAGAGCAAAGGGTATCAAGGTTTCGATGAGGCACAGACTGGGAATAAGCTAGTTCAAAGGGAGTTCCATAAAGGAGAGTGTCCAAGGGTGTGAAGGGGGGTTCGGGAGGACATCACGGATGATCTGTTGAGAATTCGTGAGAGTGCTGATGTTTACCAGCGTTCCTTGTGATGTGAGAGTGACGGTAGATGAGGTGTCTAGAGTGAGGGAGTTCTCAGAGCATCGGTGCGATGAAGAAAAAGGTATGGGGCCTTAGTGTATTGTAACAGGAGCCTTCAAAGCTCATCTCAGTTATAATGAGGATATCTATCCCTCATGTTCAATCCTGCTCTACTGTGGTTTTTCAAACCATACTTGGTGGCATTCTCTGTATCACTCTCATCATTCTCTCAAAATGTTCAGCCATTCTCTGGCTGCTTGTACAAGGAGTGGGGTCCTTTACAGGTTTATAACGTGGACAGATCCAAGAATTCCACTGGGAATATTACCCACATTACTGAACTTATTATGGAATATCAAGGACACAGGGAACACATGACAGCTGAAGTTACAGATTTGGGAAAGAACCAAATGATACTAGGATATACCTGGCTGAAATGCCATAATCCCGCTATAGACTGGGACATTGGAGAAATCAAGATGGATAGATGTCCGCCGACATGTTCCCACTTGAGAAAGAAAGAAAACTTTACCAGAACACATTGAAAGAACCTAAAGATAAGAACAGGCCAGAAAGTAGACAAACAACTCAAGAAGTTAATTTTGAAAAAGAAAGATCCAAAATTACTGGTGCCAAAGGAATATCACTGATATCTAAAGGTATTCTCTCAGACAGAATCTGAATGCATGCCACTTAGAAAACCCCGGGATCATGCTATAGATTTGAAGGATACCTTTAATGGGTTCCATAGATCCTCTGTCTGATGTTGGTGAGTATTCTCTATGCCTGTTGATACCCTTGTCTTCATGCTTTGACAGCAATCTCTGCTTGCCTTTCTTGTTCTTCACAGACTTGGATCTCTGCCACTTGGATAATGTTGTATACTTTGTCTCCTAGAAACTTTCGGAAGATGGGCCAAGCTATGGGTGTAGGGGAGTGTGAGGGAAAGGTGGCGGCTACTACTGGTGGTTGCTTGTCCTGAATGCCCTTATATGCTTTGTTGTCGTTGAGGTCGTATGCCCCCTCGTAGTGGTTGACTGGGGTTGCGCTGTTTCAGTGCCCTTGGTAAACTGATGGACCATCAACTTGGTCCTGATCCTGCTCCTGTACTACTATGTCTAAAGTGTAGATACCAGTCTTGAGTTCTTTGCACTTGACGTTGGATGAAGTAGCCTGTACTAGAAAGAAAGCATGGGAGAGCCACTAGGGCATCAGTAAAATAATCTGCAAAGGATTTCTCAGAAATGCACTTCTAGTGTGAGTGCTGATGAGAGGAATGTGTTGTGAGGTGAAGGGTAGCTAGTCCTATGCTGAGTGGGGTATAGTGTAAGAAAGAGTTCATCCTAATGAAGCAACCTAACAACCACTTAAGGCCATAGGCCACTTACTTTAGGATTGTTGTAGAGAAGAAAGAAGAATAAACAAGATCAGTGTTCTGCTGAGTCTGTTGGTTGTAGAGGGAAAACTGAAGAGGATGAACTGAGGTCCTCTTGGCCAGCTCTTGGGCCTTTATATACTACTCATATATTTGTACATGTTTGATACTTAATATTACTATATAAGTCCATACCCTTAGCTCTAGTAATAAAGCAGAGTCAGGCAGAGTCTGCATGAGTCAGAAAGAAGCAACAGGGATCATGAATGTTATACCACAGCCTTAAGAAGAGTGGAAGTAAAGAGGCTGTGAGCGGTAATGAAAGATAGAAGGAACAAGGCATGGTAATTAAAAAGGTGAGGCCAGTATGTGTCTAGCATGTGGTGATGAAGAATAGAAGGAATGGAAATGAAAAGAATGAGTCAAGGTGGAAATATAAAGGGAAACACATGTTGTGAGTCTAGACTATGGTCACATGATATGTTAGTCAGCACTTGTTGGCTTTTTGTATTTTTGAAGGTCAAACGTTGTTGTAGAAAGTTAGGAAAAATGGTAGAAATATCTGGAAAAATAGGGCATGAATATTGGTTTTGTAACATTACTACCCTATACCCTATAGTAAGAACCCTACAACACATGCTTCCATTCTATGTGCCCTTCCATTTTTATACATGAATTCCATGCTTCTAGTGTGCCTTTCTTTATCATAGAACCCCTATACCTGACACTGGTTCATGACCTGCACACTAACATGCTAGAACCCTCTTTATACCCTGAGTACAGCCCTTGAACAATCTATAGATACATCGTACACAATTACAAATACTTGTAGAGTATATAAACCCAAATAAATCATGCCAGAGAACTCCAAGTTGAGTTCTCTTGGTGATTTCCCCCATCACTGCAGTTCCAGCTTCAATGGGTGTATTTGTGACCATCCTGTGTTGAGTTTGATTTCTTTACATCTACTACACTTTCCTATTAACTCCAAACTCTTCCACTTAGCCTCTATCCT
>JBBPUN010000664.1:0-10558 GCA_038094715.1 Heimioporus punctisporus | reverse complement strand
AGATTGAACCTTATGTACATAGGTATATAAGAGGCACACTCTTGTCCTCTTTTGGGACAAGCGGAATACATCTCTTTCTTCCCTTCCACCACTTGCCACTCCATCCCTGCCCTTGTGGTGTACTCATCAACTCTTACTTGAACTACCTATACTCCAACACCCAGTGAGTGTTCCCACTGAGAATACTCGTTTACTCTTTGTATCTTTCTTCCTTGTGTCACCTCTGCACCGTCGGGTTTTGCACCCCGAAACTGAGGAGTGTAAGATCCTGTCTTTAGTAAGAATTGCTTGATACGGCAATGTGGCTAGCAGCATTATACTCTGTGGTGGTGGTCACTCACTATTTATTTCTCCTCCTATTATTCACACATGTATTTGACTCAGAGTAGTGCCCCAACACTTTCCTTTTTTGATTAGGAGAGTATGAGAACAGGGGACACTTTGGAAATGACATGATATAGTTGTAATTTATTGACTGCTCCACCACTGCAGTCCCCCCAGAGTCATGCACACACTCTGATTGGGAGAAGACCACATACTACAATGGTATCTCTCCTAACCCTCCTGAGCTCCTCTACCACTCAGATCTCCTCAAAAATCCCTTTCCCATCCCTGATGGCACACACCCTGAGCATCTCCCTTACAAAACTATCCATGGAGTTTTCAGCATGTCACTCAATGCTGTCTGGGACACTGTTGCTCCTCAGATCTGTGAGTGTTACGGGTTACCTTCAAGGCTAACCGTAAAACCTAGCCGGATTGCTTCACACTAGCGAGACAAAGAGAGACTGATCAGAGAATGCATGGCTAGCTGCGAAGACTTGTCAGAGAACGGAAGAGACGTGCAGAAGCAGAGGTCTATCGGAGAGATGAATGCCTTTCCTGCGTAACTCGACTTGAGCAAGGACTTTGAGAGTGTACAAATAGTCGACGGGAGATGCCTTCCCAAGAGGATGAGCGCAGCGACAAGGACTTGGCGAGGTGATATCAAGTACAAGGTGGGATTGACGATGTTACAAGATACGAGGTGTTACGCTCGAAGGTTGAACATAAGACTCGATAGGTCCTGAAGCGTAGGGTCAAGGGTTCTAGGTAGGAACGTACCCGAGAGAGTGTGTGTGTCAGAGGGAGACCTTTGACGCAACAGAACGGTTGCTAGCAAGGTCAAGCAGAACGTTCAAGTGTATGTCCAGATGTCAAGGAGTTGCAGCCTTAAGAAGGCAGATAGATTTCAAGGTACAGGCTACAAGAGGGAGACTCGAGTAGATCAAGGTTAAAGAAAGAGAAGGGAACATGGGACGAAAGGGTATATATACCCTGAAGGATAAACATGGGTAAACAGACGAGGTAAGCGAGAGGAAGTTCATAGAAGGTGGAGGAAATGATGACTAAGCAAGTGGTAGAAGGTATTGGAAGGTGATAGAACGATTAGTCATTGTGGACAAAAAGGAAATGATAAGTCCAAAAGTAATCAAAGGGACAAAGAAATCGTAACAATACCCCCGTACTAAACCTGAAAGTCCACTGAGGGTGCCACTAGAAGTCAAGGCGGGAACTGCCACCGGGAGATCCGGTCATGTTGGAGTAAGCGACGTCGTCGTGTGGGTCGTCGTAGTCGTCATCGTGAGAGGGGGGAGCAGAATAATGGGAGGGACGACAAGGAGGAGGCCCGGTAGTGATTCGCGTGGTCAACGGGCGATGAGAGCGTCGCAAGGAGGTAGAAGAGGATGAGGGGGAGAACTGTGCTTGTGGTAACGAGCGACGAAGGGGGCATCGGTACTGGGGGTGTCCTGGGGCGAAGAGGGTACAGTAAGGGCAATGATAGAGCGAGCAATCAATTTGCCAGTGTACCCAGACATCTGCAGCAGAAGCAGGCGAGGTGGTACCGAGGGTGATTGGTGGCAAGGGGTTGGATGTCGCTGGCACCATTTGAAGCAACCCTACAACCACTTAAGGCTATAGGCCACTCACTGAGGATTGTCATAAGAGAAAGGGAGAAAGCGAGATCAGTGTTCTCTGAGTCCGTTGGTTGTAGAGGGAAAACCAAAGAGGACGAACTGAGGTCCTCTTGGTCGGCTCTTGGGCCTTTATATACTACTATCTGTTTGTACATGTTTGGCTACTAATAATACTATATAAGTCCATACCCTTAGCCCTAGAGATAAGGCTGAGTCAGGCGGAGTCTGTGTGAGTCAGAAAGAAGCAACGGGGATCAAAAATGCTATACCACAGCCTTAAGAAGAGTGGAAGTGAAAGAGGCTGTGAGCGGTAATGAAAGATAAGAGAAAGGAGGCGCGGTAATTAAAAGGGTGAGGCTGACGTGCTTCTAGCATGCGGTCTGGAATGTGAAGTCTAGAATAGAAGAAGTGGAAATGAAAAGAATGAGTCAAAGTGGAAATAGAAAGGAAACACATGTCGTGGATCTAGACCGTAGTCTCGTGATGCGTTAGTCAGCACTTGTTGGCTTTCGTATTGTAGAGGTTAGATGTTGTCGTAGAAAGTCGGGAAAAATGATAGAAATATCTGGAAAAATAGGGCGTGAATATGGGTTTCATAACACCGTTCCACATGGTTTCGGCCCTGAGCAAGGCGGCTTCTTCCTCTGGGGATATGGGAGAGGAGAATGCGGATGGGGAGCAAGGGGTCGTTGTGGGCACTTGTTCGTTCAGTTCTCTGAGGTAGCGGTCGATGTCGCCTAAGAACTCTCCGATTTCCATTTGGTAGAAGGCGTTGTTAAGGCGAATGCGCATGGCGTTAGCAAGGGAGTGGATGTGACTTCATAAGAAGATGAGGTTGGCAGTGGCGGACGTGGCGGTGGCACGGGGGTCTGTGTACTGAATGATAGAAAGAAGGGTAAGGTACGTGGAATGAAGAGAGAATAAAGGAGAGTCGACATCTAAGTACGATTGGAGGGGGACAGCGAATCGGGGGTCTTGGAGGAAGTACTCCATAGATCTAATATACATCTGTGGGGGTGGGGTTTCCCGAAGGCGGTGAGCGGCAACGGGAACGTCTACGGAGGTGATGGGAATGCGTGCCAGACGTATGGGTTCGGAGGGGGTCGAGGCGAGGGACACAGGTTCGGGAGTGGCGGGTCTAGTGGGTTCACGAGAGGTATCATCGACAAGGGAAGTGGTAAAGTCTGAGGAGGAGGAGATGGTTGAAGAGGTAGCGTAGAGGTTGGAGAGGCACGGGTTGGTCATGGTGGTAAGTGTTTAAGAAGAGTGACGGGAGTGGGGAGAGAAGATTTTGGGGTGGAGTCTTTTATAATCGTCTAGGATTTCTTGGGCGTGGGGTAGTTCCTTTTCGGGGATCCATGAGTCTTCTTCCGCGGTGTATCCTTTCCATCGGATCAGGAAGGAGCGGTGGTTAGGAGGGCCGTGATGTCGTATTATCTTCTCAATTTCATATTCTTCTTCGCCTGCAATAAGGTCAGGTGGTGGGGCTGGGAAGTTGGGGCCGTGTACGTCGTTTTCGCGATAGGGTGATAAGAGGGAGGCGTGGAAGACCGGGTGGATCTTCCATTCTTTTGAGAGACGGAGTTGATAGGAGACAGGGGAGAGTACTTTCATGATGATAAAGGGACCTTCTCTTTTTGGTGCAAATTTTGGGGAGGTAAGGGAGCAGCGGAGGTTTCTGGCTTTGAGCCATACTTTGTCGTTACGTTGGAATGGGGTGAAGGAGTGGGTAGTCCTCGCTTTCATAACTTGTCTTGCGAGTTCATGAGCGGCAAGGGCTTCTTCTCGGGCGGCGGTGAGGGCATTGAGACGGGTTTGGATGGCGGGGAGGTTTGTTTCGGCAATCACCGAGGGGAAGAGGCGTGGTTCATATCCGAACATCAGGAAGAACGGGGATTTGCCGGTGATGGAATGAGGTCGGTGGTTGTGTGCGAATTTGGCATGTGATATCAAGTCGGACCAGGAGGTGGGGTTATCGTGGCAGTAGATGCGAAGATAGGTTTCAACTTCTTGATTGACACATTCGGTTTCTCCGTCGGTCTGTGGGTGGTAGGCGGACAAGAGGGCGAGTTTATATTTTAATAGTTTTGCTAGCTCTTTAGCGAATTCAGAGGCAAATTGAGGGCCGTGGTCGGAGATGATAGTGTCATATAGTCCGAAGCGGGTATAAACTTTATGAAAAAAGAGATTCACGATCCCTTCTGCAGTGACGGTTTTCTTGGTGGGACAGAGAATTACCCCCTTCGTAAGCCCATGGTCGACCACGACCAGGAGAGAATCAAAGCTGTCGGAGAGGGGGAGGTCGGTAATGAGATCGCAAGAGATCTGTTGGAAGGGGCGAGAGGAGGAAGAGGGGATAGGTAGGAGCGGAGGGGTCGTTGGGTGGGTGTTCGTTTTGTGTTGCTGGCATAAGGAGCAACTGGCAACAAAGGAGCGGACGTAAGAGGCAAGACCCGGCCACCAGAAGTCAGCAGAGACTAGTTGGCGGGTTTTGAGGAATCCAGGGTGTCCTGCGGAGGGGTGGTCGTGGCAGCAGGAGACGATGGAATGGCGGAGGGTAGGGTCATTAGGGACGTAGGCGCGGCCACGATAAGTGAGTAATCTGGTATCATAGTGCCAGTTGGAGAGACGAGAGCGGAGGGAGGAGGGCATTTCGCCGTCGAGCATGCGGAGGGCATCAAGGACGAGGGGGTCGGAGAGCGAGTTTTTCAGAGAGGGTGGAGTCAATGAGATTGACAAAGAGGGATTGCGGGAGGAGGGTAGTACCTGTGTTGTCATCGGAGTTAGGGACAAGGTCAGGGCATCGGGAGAGGGCGTCGGGGGCGGAGAGGAGTTTCCCGGGGACATGGATCATTTTCAGGTCAAAGTCCATGAGGTCAAGGAGCCATCTGGCCTGGCGACGATTGAGGTTTTGCGGTTGTTGGAAGTAGGTGAGGTTTTTGTGGTTGGTGAAGACTTGGACGGGGAAGGGGGATCCATGTAGGTAGTGACGCCAGGTTTTTAGGGCGCGGATAACAGCTAGGAGTTCCCGGTCGTAGATGTCGTAGTTTCGTTCTGCGTCCCCGAAGGACTGGGAGAGATAGGAGCAAGGATGCCATTCGCCGTTGGTGTCGGTTTGGAGGAGGACCCCCCTGGAGGCGAATTTCGAGGCGTCAGTGGCGATGGCGAAGGGTTGTGCAGGGTTTGGCAGGAAGAGGATGGGGGCGGACAGGAAGGTTTTCTTTAACGTGTCGAACGAGTTTTGTTGGAGAGAGGTCCAGTGCCAAGGTTGGGTTTTCCTAGTGAGGTCGAGGAGGGGGCGGGCGAGCATAGTGAAATTAGGGATGAACTTCCTGTAGAAGTTGGCGAACCCTAGGAAAGACCGAACGTCCTTGAGTTTCTGGGGAGTAGGCCAGTTGGCAATTCCCGCAAGCTTGACTGGGTCCATGGCTAATTGTCCAGGTTTGACAATCATACCTAGATAGTCGACTTCGGTGGCAGCGAAGGTACATTTTTCAAGCTTGAGGTGAAGGTCTAGTTCTTCCATTCTTTGGAGAACTCGTTTCGTTCGTTCGTCATGTGTCTTTTTATCAGGGGAGAAAATAAGGAGGTCGTCCATATAGATGACGAGCCACCCTTCAGCGATCAGGTCTCAGAAGGAGTTGTTTATAAATCGTTGAAATGTTGCAGGGGAATTGGTCAGTCCGAAAAACATCACTGTCGGCTCATAGATCCCTTTGTGGGTGATAAAGGCGGCTTTCCATTGGTTGCCTTCCTTAATGTGGATGTTGTTGTATCCCCATCTCACGTCGAACTTAGTGAAGAGTTGGGCTTCCTTGAGTTGGTTGATGAGGTCAGAGACAAGGGGTAGGGGGTATGCATCACGGATAGTGTGTTCATTAAGGTGTCGGTAGTCTTGGCAAGGTCGTAATTTGCCGTCTTTCTTTTTGACGAAGAAGAAGGGAGCAGCTTGGGGAGACTGGGAGGGTCGGATTTTTCCTGAGGCTAGGTTCTCTTCGAGGAACTCTTCGGTGGCTTTTCGTTCGGTTTTGGAGAGAGGGTATATCTTGCCCACTTTAGGGGTGAAGGAATCGTCAAGGTTGATGGTGTGATCATAAGGATGGGATGGGGGTACGTGATCGGCAGATTCTTTGGAGAAGACCGAGGAGAACATGGTGAATTCGGTAGGGAGTTTGGGAGGTGGTTTTTTCTTTTCGGCGTCAATGGCCAGTTTGGTGGCAGTGGTGAATGCGGAGATCACGGCCAGGGTGATACATTGGAAGCGGGCCCCGTGTTTGATCACTCAGTTACATCGGTATTGCAAAAGGTCAACGTCTGGATGAAAATGTCCCATGGTTTGACAGTCCATGAAGTCATATAGCTTTTCATCGCACACGACATCCGTATCTATATGGCGAACGACACAAGGGGGGGGTGGGGGAGGAGGAGCGAGTTTAGCCGCCCTTCGTAGTCCGTCGTGGAATCGTTGTTCATTCAGGGATGGGGTCTCATCGAGTTTCATGGCGATGGATATTGTTTTGGCTTTCCAGTCAATGGAGGGGTTGGTTTTCTTTAGCCAGGGCATTCCTAGGATGAGGTTGTTGCTTCCGCAGTTCATGATGTAAAATTTGACCTTTTGGTGAAGGCCGTTGAATCAAAGGAACAAGGTGGAGGTGAATTTAATTTTTCCCGTTTTGTTGTTAGAGTTGTCTACATTGACCACAGGGATGGGTTCAGTAAGTCGTTCTTTTGGCAGTTTGTGCTTGTTGACAAAGTCCCAATCTATGCAACATAGGTCGGCTCCGGAATCAACGAAAGCGGTAGTTTTGATGTCTTTGAGGGTAGAGGTAGACGCGACCACAGAGAGGGGAAGATGTATATTTTTCTGGGTCAGATCGGCTACAAATACATGAACAGAGGAGGGAGTCTGCATCAAATCGACCCCTCCTTTCAAAAATCCGTGGTAGTTACTTTGGATACTTTGGCCTCGGTGGTCTCTTCATCGTCATCTTCGATCTCAATGAGATTCGGGATCACTTCGGGTTGTGCTACCTTTTGGACCTTCTTATCCTTGGGTATTCTCGCTTTAGGGGTCCCATTGGTAGGGAATGTGGGGCATGCTGAAGAGAGATGTCCTTTCTTTCGACAGCGGAAACAGAGCCCTTCAATCACGCATCGTTTGCGTTCGTCAGCGGTTAATTTGGGAACGTGGACAGCATCCACGTCCATTGCGTTGGGATCCTTGAGGGGGGAGGACGAGGAGGTGGTAGTGAGAAGGTGGGTTTGAGTTCGATGGGCTCAGCTTCCGAGCTCCTTAGTTCAGTTGTACACCGTTTGGAAATGGATGGCCTTGTCGTACCATTCCTTAACGGTGGTGGGGATGGTGTCCATGGAGTAGATTCACTCCATGAGGCGACGGGGAAGCCCCACGGCGAGGAGGTTAATGAGGATAGAGTCCTCGCAGATGCCTGAGAGGGCAACTTTGTTTTGGAACTCTGCTAGGTATTCATTGAGCTGGGCCCCGTTTGAGATGGTGGTAGTAGTAAGCCAGGAGATGGCATCGTTTTTGGTGTCATGGGTTTTGAATGCTTTGTTGAAGGCAGAGATGAAATCCGCCCAAGTCTCAAAGGATGGAGTAGTGAGAGAGAAGGCGTTGCGTCTGAGGGTGTTGGCCCAGGTAGCCGCAGGTTCTTCTGTCATGTGGGAGAGGGCGTAGGCGATCTTCTTGTCTGGAGTGTCGTAGACTGCCTCGTTGACGAGGAGGTAGGATTGTACGGTGATGAGCCATGCCTCCGCTTTCTTCGGATCTCCGTTGAAAGGTTTTGGGGTTCCGAGGTGAAGTTCAGTGGGTTTGGTCATCATGGTAGGTGGTCGTGGGGGAAATGTGTGAAGCAGGGGTGGTAAGGGGTTACGAGCAGGAGGTAGTCCAAATGGAAATGTTCTGGAGATTGGGGTGGGTGATGGTGGGGTGGGGACACGAGGGATAGTCAAAGAAGTGGAGAATTTGTTGGAGAGTTGTTGGGTGTCGTCGGGTTCAGTATGAACTTCGACGTCAGAGGAGTCTTCGTAAGGGGAGAACGATGAGGAATCAGGTTCAGAGTGGTCAGAAGTGCTGAGGTTGGGTCGCCACGCAGGGGGTGGGGACGAAATGGTGGGCGGTACGATGAAGGTAGCCCATCAAGAGAACCTTGATCTTTTGTTACGCTCGAAGGTTGAACGTAAGACTCGATAGGTCCTGAAGCGTAGGGTCAAGGGTTCTAGGTAGGAACGTACCCGAAAGAGTGTGTGTGTCAGAGGGAGACCTTTGACGCAACAGAACGGTTGCTAGCAAGGTCAAGCAGAACGTTCAAGCGTACGTCCAGACGTCAAGGAGTTGCAGCCTTAAGAAGGCAGATAGATTTCAAGGTACAGGCTACAAGAGGGAGACTCGAGTAGATCAAGGTTAAAGAAAGAGAAGGGAACATGGGACGAAAGGGTATATATACCCTGAAGGATAAACATGGGTAAACAGACGAGGTAAGCGAGAGGAAGTTCATAGAAGGTGGAGGAAATGATGACTAAGCAAGTGATAGAAGGTATTGGAAGGTGATAGAACGATTAGTTATTGTGGACGAAAAGGAAATGATAAGTCCAAAAGTAATCAAAGGGACAAAGAAATCGTAACATGAGGAGGTACAAGAGATGCCTAGAGGCAAGTACAGGGGGGGTGCCAGGTAGATCAAAGCTAAAGAATACAACGGCGGAGAGGGAACGCCTAAATAGTGTCCCAGAGTTCGATGACAAAGACGAAGAATGTTCTAGAGGATCAAAGAAGACACGCCATGAGGCGGGAGAAGGTTCTAAAGGTACACAGGGATCAAAAGGAAGAATGTCAGGTGGTACAAGGTTAGGTACACGTGTTACAAGGTTCGATGAGTCAGAGAGAAGAAGCGGAAATGAATACCGCATGTCATAGGTCTGGAAGAGTTGGAGAAACGAGGCATCTAGGGCGAAGGGTATCAGGGAGGGGTGAGAGACAGAGACTGGGGATAAGCCAGTTCGCAGAGGGTCCCATGGAGGAGAAGGTCCAGGGATACGAAGGGAGTGTCCGGGAGGACATCGCAGATGATCCATTGAGGATCCGAGAGAGTGCTGGCATTCACCAGCAGTCCTGTGATGCGAGAGCAACGGTAGACAAGGTGTCTAAGGCAATGAAGGTCTCAGAGCATTGGTAGAGTCAAAGAAAAAGACTACAGGGCCTTAGCGTATCATAACAGTGAGCACTTGAAATCTCTCAATATTTGCTACTCCACAATCACAGTTGCTCGTTTTATCACCCATAACAAGAACAGTGGAGAGGACTCTCGAGGTCCCATTGTGATTTGGATTGCAACTCAACCTGGCACCACCACTGCCAAGGATGCACACAATGCCTCACTGGGTATTCTTGCTATCCTTAAGGAAAATGTAGTTGAAGGTGTTGTAGTTGAATGGTATGAGGGAGTCACAACATGGCTATGACATTAGATCTGCATCTTCTTGTTTCTCTTACGTTAGTGCTTGACCATAGTTGGTCAGTGATCACATGAGCCACCACAATTGACATCATTAGCGTCGTTTTCTCTCGAACGATATTCGTAACCATCCATATGTCTTGCACTATTATTTATTATTAGAGAAGGTACCTTTGTTAGAATCCGCGAGAGTCGGTCCAGTCGATGGTAAGAGACTTATATTCAGTGTAAATAAGATTTCCTTGGTATGGGCCGTATAGTTATATTTCGGTACACGTATGCTCTTACCCTCCAGTCTCTTACCATCGACTGGAGGTCCGACTCTCGCGGATTTTAACGACCTTTCCAACAGAACACCTGATGTGGCAGTCACAGCTGTCATGGCCTGTCCGAGTCACCGGTTCACCGGTCACCATTCGCTGGGTAGTTCGTCGAGTCTCGGAGCACCCAAGTGACATGATTTACAAACCTTACAGCCGGTATGTCCTTCGTGATACTGGTACTTATTATCACTCACAAAATTAACTATAGTTACTGACGTTTCCGTGTCGGCTTAACGATTTTGTTCAAGATATCATATTAACGCTACTAAGAAACCACAGTAAGAGTATCGAGCTACTTTAAAGGGAAGTTATTTTTCTTTGTCTCTCATTTGTATTTCACAATGTTGACCATTTTGTGGCATCCCATGGCCATCTTGTACTAGTGCTTTGCACAAAGTAATTCATTCTTCGGCTTGTCGTTCCGGGAGGCTTTCCAGACAGCGTAATATAGCGGTAGTCCGTCTACTAATCCTGGTTTCTTCTGCTGCCACCCTAAGAGGGACCGAGCAAGGTAGGGTCGAAAGAGGGTCGTTGTCGTGAACGCCTGTTCAAGTGCTACCCCATCAATCAAAATCAGCCTCACATCCCGTTAATGAAAATCGCTTCCGAACGCACCGTTCGTAGGTTCGATCCACTCGTGGGGTCCCTTGGCGCCCGACACCTGAATCAACTTTTGGAGGAAATCTTCGACGGACTCGGACGTGTCGTTGCTCGCATCGATCGCCAATCCGCCCAGGATGGACGCGCGCTCGACTGCTCGGACATACACATCTGCGAGATCGTCCGCATGCACGAGCGCAAACCG
>JBBPUN010000661.1:0-10570 GCA_038094715.1 Heimioporus punctisporus | reverse complement strand
GGAGGGTATACCAAGTATTAATATACCCATGATATCATAAGGTGCAAAACTATTGCAATGGTATTGTTGTTTTAAAATGGATGTATCTTGGGAGTGTGTGAACTAAATCACATGACCCTGGGGACAATGTTGTAGCCAAGAGTTTGTACTATATTTGTCCCCACCAAAGCTAAGCAAAGTTCCCACAGGCTGTTGCAGGGTGCTTCACGCCCTGGTTTAAGGTTAGACATTGCAATAGTTTTGCACCTCACTGTAGGTCTAGAGTGGTCCAAGAAACGAGGCGTCTAGGGCGAAGGGTATCAGGGAGAGATGAGAGACGAAGACTGGTGATAAGCCAGTTCACAGAGGGTCCCGTGGAGGAGAAGGTCCAGGGATACGAAGGGAGTGTCCAGGAGGACATCGCGGATGATCCGTTGAGGATCCGAGAGAGTGCCGGCGTTCACCAGCGGTCCTTGTGATGCGAGAGCGACGGTAGACGAGGTGTCTAGAGCGAGGGAGGTCTCAGAGCATCGGAAGAATCGAAGAAAAAGATATGGGGCCTTAGCGTATCGTAACAAGATGGATGGCATCTGTGCACCCATGCACCCATCAATGCTAGTGGGTAATGGCCCTGTCATCATCGACACCAGTGCGATCTTCATGGCCGGTCCGTCAAGCCAGGTCGCACAGCTCTAGCCTGTACTTGGTGGCACACTTGCACCCGATGGCAATGGTATTTACATTTGTCAGTTAATTATCAATAACTCGACAGCAAGTTAATGACTGAAAACCCAAATTCTTTCCTCCCTTTCTAGTCTCGTGTGTACTGACGCCGCCAGACATCGCGCTCAGTTTCGGAGGTACTCTGTTCCTCCTCCCTGGAGGTTCCCTCAGCATGTGCGGGGTTACCAACGAACCGGGGATATGTATGAGTGCGATCATCGCCAGGGACATCCTCCCTGGTGAGTCCCCCGTGCTTTGAAAAAAAAAAATCGGGAGTTCTGTTGATGGTCGGTTTTCTTTTTTGTGCAGGCTCAAATTTGTGGATCATCGGCATGCCGTTTTTACAAAACGTATATTCCACATTTGACGCCAGAGGTGATCGTCCACAAGTTGGTTTTGCGAAGCTCGCGACCCAGTCGTATCAGGGGGGACGACCAACTTTGTGACTCTGTCCATTTTTGTATGTCGCTGCTTCTGAGCTAGGATTCTACGGAAAACACAGGCATGCCCACTTCTGGGATTTGAAGTACTTCTCTTGCGGTCTAGTTTGTTTATATGATTTGCGGGACACTGGTCACCGCTATATCGTATTATTTGTAGACTTTTGTTGCTTAAAAAAAGGTATGGCGGGGGTGACGCTGCACGCGCATCCGTAGCGTATAATCGTACTACTCTTCAATCATGCTCTTCGAACCGCTACTGTGAAGCTGGACACTCGACAGCTTTCAGGAAACATCGTTCGTTGCTACCATAGCATCACCAGTCTCAGTGCTGCATTTGCTACCGTACTGCTATGGCCCGGCATGTTTCTACCACAGAACCGAGTCATGACTCCTGAGCACACGTTATTGATGGTGCACTTCCCAAGCACGTCATTCTGTGCGCTGGCACCTCGAAAGAACATCAAGGAATGTTCTACGTCCAAGTAAAGTGACAAAGGACCGACATTGCAAACAAAGTGTAGTGTAGATAGCACGAACAACTAGGCACAGCATCACGTGACTATGAAGCTCGTTTACTGCAAACATGGGCCCAGCGCCGGCTCGCCATCGTAAGTTGACATTGCTCGATACAGACGCAAAATAGCTCAGCCTGACACAGGAAGTCCACGAACAGGTATTCTTTAGTCGATGTTGACACGATGCGTAAACTGACTTCTCTCCTCCATGATCCTCATGAGGGCTCCCGCCGTGCATAACGCATAGCTCTGCGTTAATCTCTTTCTCGGAATTTTCTAAGGCAGCTTTCACATGCTCCGCGGTCTAGTTGACTTTGCCCTCTCCCACTCACCACTCTCCCTTGACTTTTGTCCATTCCATTCTAGTCATTGGAATCGGCGCGACGACGCCCTCCTACCCACAATCAGCCAACTTGGCTTCGCACTCGGTGCGTCCCCCAATATCGACGCCCTCTTCGAATCACTCACCGATTGACAGCGTGTTTGTTGGGTTCCCGTCCTCAACATTTGCACGTCGTCTACTGCGTCGCGTCTCTATCTTTTCCCTGTTTTGCCACCTCGGGGCCATGCTCCGCCTTCCAGTCACCTCCAAATGGGCCGCTACCACGAACAAGCATGGTTACATAGATGCCGCGCTAGTTGTTCTGTGACGCATACATGGCACAAAAGACCTCCCCGCGCTCGACAACGACACTCATGTCTTTCACCACATTCAGATTCTGGAGCATTCCGTTGTTCGGTATCGGGGATGTTGGATGGTGAGTGTGGTATTGGGAACATGTTTCAGTGAACAAGTTCGAGAGATCCCCTTGTAGGACACCTTCGCCGGCATTTACATAATGAAACCCGAACCCACCCGCGATTTCCTGCACGCCTCCCCCTATCTTTATGTGCGATAGTATTCTATAGTAGGCTGTCCACTCTTGATTTTTCGATTGCGATATGTGATGGGGTGTTTTACGGTACCAGTAGCCGTGTTGTCATCATGATTTCCATCCCACTGATAAAGCTCGGATCTGTCTGGCCTGTGTCTTCATGCACCTCCCTTCGTACGCTGCCATTTTCACCATAGTTTTCATCGTGTCTACAGCCTCACCCCGACCGGTGTCGCAGACGAACGGCTCTGCGATTCCAATATTCAAACATGAATGCTTCGTCAACGCAAACAAGACCGTCGATCTCGATGCAATCAGGTCTCATGTCGCATTCGTTCACTCGTACGTCACGTATGTCGACGATTACAATTCAAACGTTCATGACACCCCCAATCGTGTTTTCAGCAAGATTTCTCTCGGTTTCGGTAATTACGAGATGAACACCGACTCGGGGCAGAAACTCCCATTCTCACTTAGAACAAGGGAACAAAGACGCAATAACAATGTGCCCCTAATCAGCTCGGCAGGCCAACCTTGGAGCGTCATGATCTCACTTGGCGGTTTCAGTCCTGGAACTAAACAGTACCTTGGTAGGCGTGAATCGCTTCGTCTTGAAGATTGGGTCATCTCATCTTCTTCTGTAGTGAGTCTCGACACTGCATCCGCGTGGGTATCCTGTGGTTCCCGCCATGTTATTTTTTCTCGTGATTAACCCAGCGATAGTGATACGTTTCTCCCGGACACCAGGTGTGACTCTACTTGTGATGGCCACCAACGCTGGGACTCGTTTCAGAGCAGGACCGCGCGCAGCGCAAGGGCAAAGTGTAGGATCTCCTATTCGGATAGCACCCTTCTCTCAGGCAATTTATGCCTTGAGACTATCTATTTTACATCTACTCGTTTCAATGTGGGTCTCACACGTTTAAGTCCGTGCCATATGTCTGACAGTCCGTGGAGACACCACCCCAGCTGATCTGTTCGATGATAAGTTGCCCTCCAGCATATCGATTACCATTTGTCCCGGTGGCGTGATGGGCATGGCATTCTCGTCTATCTCCTCATATGGCGGCAGGACTGTCTTTCAGAACCTCATTGACTACGGGCAAATCGCCACCCCCGTATTCTCCATTCACATTCATGATGACGGCGGTGAGCTGTATCTCGGGGGCGTCAACGCTGCATTGTTTTCCGGACTAATCACCTACGTTCCTGTGACACACCCGGTGAGGTCAACCTCGACGAATTCGTGACTGTTCGCTGATATCGTCCAGGGCTTTTGGCTGTTGGAAATAGATGGCATTCTGGCACCCGGGCTCCCGTTGATGGGAAATGGCCCAGCCACCATCGATACCGGTGCAGTTTTCATAACCGGACCGTCGAGTCTGGTCAAACAGCTCCAGCACGTGCTCGGTGGTACGCTTGCATCCGACCTCAGTGACGGCCACTACATCTGTCCGTTTTTTATATTGTTTCATCTTCCTCGACAAGCGAACGATGACTCTTCTTCTAGTCCCGTGTGTACACATTCCACCGGACATCATTCTCAGCTTCGCAGGGACGCCGTTCTGCCTTCCTAGAGGATCCCTCAACCTGGGCAAGGTCAACACAGAGTCGGAGATGTGTATAAGCGCGATCGTCGCCAAGGACATCGTCCCCGGTAAGTCAAACGTGCTTCGAAAAAAAATGAGGACTATAGTTGATGAAGTTTCGTTTTCAGGCGCGGTTCTGTGGGTCATCGGCACACCGTTTTTGAAAAACGTGTATTCCACGTTTGACACCAGAGGTTTTCGTCCACATGTTGGCTTCGTGACGCTTGTGAACTAGGCGTGAAAAAGGCGATACAAGGTGGGGGGGACTCTGTTTCGTTGTATGAGTCTTTATTATTTTTTAAAATTTTCTTTTGGTCGGCACATTGTGCTCGCGTGGCTAGGGAAGGTGTTTCAGGTTGCGCCTATGAGTTAGATGCATGGACGAGTGATGGATGTCGGGAGTGTTGGTCAGAGCGCTGACCGTAGTACGTACCAAGAACGGAAACCGAGAGAGGCTACGCCAGTCACTAATGCTGGGAGATCGCCCAGGTCCAGCGATGCGGTTGGCAGTTGCATCCTCGTTGGGGGACCTGGGGGGATTGTGTGTGTACGCTGCGAGGGACTGGCCTGCAGTCAGGCAGACCTGCCGGGGACGGAAAGTCCGAACTTGCAGCCGATTTGAAGGAAACGCCCGGCCTTAAACTGGTCAGATCTATTCCCCACTTATTAGTACCTTTCTGCGTGTTGGTGATCAAGCGCAAGCTCTTTCCCTCCAATCTCTTACTGTCATCGACCGGAGGTGAGTACTACTCTTGTTTATATTTTATTTCAGTCTCTTACCATCGATTGAATGTCCGACTTTTGTGAATTCTAACACTGCGTTCAGATTATCCTTTGAATCCTTCGGGACATGAAATCATCGCCTTCGTTCCTTGAAGGTTCTAGAGCGACTACTCCCTCCTGCCGCCAAACACCTCTACGGACGTTTACATAATGAAACCCCAAACCCACCCGCGGTTTTGGGGCCTGTTCGCTCCTTTTTCTCTAACTGTTACATGTGGTAGCGTTCTGCGATTCGGTTCTCGGTTTTTCTGCGGTGATATGCAACGGGTTTTACGGCACCCATAGCCATGGGTTGCCATCATGATCTTCCACCCCACTACTAAAACGTAGATCTGTGTCGTTCGTTCCCTCATGCACCTCCCTCCATACACTTCCATATTCATCGTGCTTGCCATCACGGCTGTGACAGCCTCGCCTCGACTGGTGTCGCAGACGAATGGCTCTGCGATTCCAATATTCAAATACGCTCGCTTTCTCAATGCAAACAAGAGTGTTGATATGGATACAATCAAATCTCATGTCGCATTTGTTCATTCGTACGTCACGTATGTCGATGATCGCAGTGAATGACCCATTGCGTTTTTAGCAAGATTTTTCTCGGTTTCGATAATTACAAAATGAACGCCGATTCAGGACAGGAGCTCCCGTTCTCGACAGTGGTACAAAAACGCCAAGACAGAATACCACTGGCTAGTTCAGCAGGCCAACCCTGGAGCGCCATAATTTCGCTCGGCGGTTCCGGTCATGGGAGTAAACAGTACTATGGTATGTCTGGTTTGCTGCATGTGAAGATTGGGTCACCTCATCTTTTTCTGCAGTGAGTCTTGACACCGCATCTGGGTAGGTATTCTGTGTCGGTTCCAGCGTGATATTTTTTCCCTGATTGACCCAATGTCAGCGACACGTTTCTTCCAGACGCTAAGTGTGACTCTACTTGTGACGGACACCAACGTTGGGACCCGTCTCAAAGCAAGACCGCGCGCAGCGCGAGGTCAAAATGTCTGATCTCACATTCAGATGAGACCCGCGTTGTAGGCAGATTATACACAGACACCGTCTTTTTCACGGGTTCTCGTTTCAACGTAGGTTTCAAAATCGTTCGAGTGCGCAGCCATGTATCTGACAGTCCGCGAAGACACCACCCCAGGTTATCTGTTCGGTAAAGCGTTTGCCCCCGGTGTATCGATTACCACAGTTTTCCCCAGATGGTGTGATGGGCATGGGATTCCCGTCTATCTCCTCGTATGGCTCCAACACCGTCTTTCAAAACCTGGTAGACCACGGACAAGTCACCGCCCCAGTATTTTCATTTCGGCTTCTAGGCAACACCGGTGAGCTGTATCTCGGAGGCGTCAACACTGAATTTTTTTCCGGACCAATCACCTACGTCCCCGTGATACACCCAGTGAGGCCAACCTCAACGAATTCGTATCCGTCTGCTGAAAAAAAATTGCCCAGAGCTTTTGGTTGGTGGAGATGGATGGCATTCTGGTACATGGGCACTTGGCCATGGGCGGCGGCCTCGCTGTCATAGACACCGGTGCGATCTTCATTACCGGTCCGTCGAGCCAGGTCGAACAACTCCAGCACGCGCTCGGTGGCACGCTTGCACCCAGCCTCGGCGAGGGTGTCTACGTTTGTCAGTCTTTTATTTGTTTCTACATTAACCGTCCTCGAACGGACGAGCGATGATTGAAAACCCTGTTTTATTTTCTTCTAGTCTCGTGCACATACACGCCGCCGGAGATTGCGCTCAGCTTTGGAGGGACGCTGTTCTTCCTCCCCGGGACATCCCTCGACCTCGGCGAGGTTACATCCGAGTCGGGAAATTGTATGAGTGCAATCGTTGCCAGGGATCTCGTCAATGGTAAGTCCCGCGTGCTTTTAGAGAGACGGTTGATGACGAGGTTTTTCTTCAGGCGTAAATCTGTGGGTTGTTGGCACGCCGTTTTTGCAACACGTGTATTCCACGTTCGATGCTAGAGGTAATCGTCCACAGGTTGGTTTTGCGACGCTCGCAAGCCAGTCGTGAAAATCGGCGAGGGAACTCAGTTTCGATACACGCATCTTTCTTTTTTCCGGCAAATTTTCTTTTAGATTTCACATTGTGCTCACGTGGTTAGGGAAGGCATCGTGGGTTACGACTTTGGGTTAGGTAACACGGACGGGTAATGAATAACATTGATGTGTTGGGAGTGCTGACCGTGCCTAGAACTTGAATCCAGGAGGGGACCTTAAACTTACTCTGTGATAATGTCCACGTCTGGTGGTGCAGCCTATTCCGCGCTTAGGGGGCCTAGAGCGTGTTGGAGATTCGGCTTTTTGGCATACACTCTTTCCTCCATTCTCTTACATTCAACTGGGAGTTCAATATGTGCGTGCACTCTGACTTACGGCCGGGTGGTTATGCTGGGCATGGTTGCGGTTGGGACGCTGGGGAGCAGCAATAAGGAAACGGTTGCGTAATGAGGAAGCAAGTGGATGGATGGTGTAAGATCGAAGGAGAAACCTCTCCAGAGTGCCGGAAGCGCATTCGACCCGACTTTAGTAAAGGGCAACTTGTCCGCTGTCTCGTTACCCCTGCGGCTGCGTCATAGCGTCCTATGAGGCATACAATGGACGTCTCCTTCTTTATGGGGCCTCACTAGTGGTTCTAGTGAAGAAGGCGGCTCCACAGGCCCTGACTATTAATTGCCAGTGATTTGATGCGTACAGCCCTGAGTACAAAGATATATAAAACGAGAACGTCCTTATGTTTACTATTTTCTTGCGATAGTAATTGACTTTGTAATAACCTGTCTCTGATTGAAAGCCGCCAAAGTTGAAAAGCAGCTCCCAACTCGATCCGACTCCAGTCAAACCCGAATCCGTCCGCGATTTCCGGTTCCGATTAGCTCATCTCTCTGACCATTACATGTGGTAGCGCTCTATCTTGGGCTGTCCACCCTCAATTTTTCTGCGATGACTTGTGACCGAGTTTCAACTTTCAAAGTAGTAAACGTATTTAAAGCTTGGATCTGCCTCTCCCGTTCCCTCATGCACTTCCCGCTATACGTTTCCATCTTAGCCACGCTTTACACTGTGGACGCAACCTCACTCCGACCGGTGTCGCAGACGAATGGCTCCACAATCCCAATATTCAAACAAGCTCGCTTCATCAACGCAAACAAGAGCATAGATCTTGATACGTTCATGTCACATTCATTCACTCGTACGTCACATTCGTCGACGATCGCAGTTCGTGACCCCCAATTGCACGTTTCAGCAAGATTTCTCTCGGTCTGAATAATTACGAGGCGAATGTAGTTTCTGAACAAAAATTCCCGTTCTCAACAATGGTACAAAAACGCGAAGACGGTGTACCACTGGTCGGTTCGGCAGGCCAACCCTGGAACGCTATGAACACGCTCGGCACTTCCGGATATAGAAGTAAACTGTACCATGGTAGGCATGATTCACTACATTTGAAGACTGAACGTTTGAACCACCTCATCTTTTTTTGCTGCAGTGAGTCTCGACACTGCGTCTGCGTGGGTATTTCATCTCGGATCTTTTTTTTCTCCTGATCAACCTGACGTTAGGGATACGTTTCTCCCGGACGTCGGGTGTGATTCTACTTGTGACGGCCACCAACGCTGGGACTCGCGTCAGTCAAAGAACGCGTACAACATGAAGAGAGTGTGTTTGATTTTCTACTCTGATGGAAGCGAAGTTTCAGGTAAATTGTATATGGTCAGCGTCTTTCTTACGACCACTCGTTTCAACGTAGGTCGCGAAACGGGTCAAGTGTGCCATGTGTTTGATAGTCTGCAAAGACGCCACCCCAGCTGATCTGTTCAGCAAGGAATTACCCCCAGGCGTATCAATCACCAGGATTTATGCCAGATGGAGTGATGGGCATGGCATTCTCGTCCATCTCCTCGTACGGCGCTACCACCGTCTTTCAGAATCTCGTGGATCACGGACAAGTCGCTGTCCCCGTTTTTTCGTTTCAGTTTCTTGACGCCGGAGGCTAGCTGTATCTCGGGGGGGTCAACACCGAATTGTTTTCAGGAAGGTTCACCTTTATTCCTGTGATACACCCAGTGAGGTCGACCTGGACAAGTGATGGCCTGCTGACAACCGTTCAGGGCTTTTGGTTAGTAGAGATGGATGGCATTCAGGCATACGACCTCTTTGCGATGGGAGGTGGCCCCGCCATCATCGACACCGGTGCGATTTTCATAACCGGTCCGTCGAACCAGGTCAGACAGGTCCAGCACGCGCTCGGTGGCACACTTGCACCCAGCCTCGGCGAGGGTACCTATGTCTGCCAGTCTTTTTTAATTCATATTTACTTCAAATTGTCCTTGAATGGACGAGCGATGATTGAACATCTGGTTTTATTTCATTTAGTCTCCTGCATATACACGCCACCAGACATTACGCTCAGCTTTGGAGGGACGCTGTTTCTCCTCCCTGGAAAATCCCTCAATATGGGCGAGATTACCCCCGGGTCAGGGATTTGTATGAGCACAATTGTCGCCAGCGACATCGTCTATGGTAAGTCACGCGTGCTTCGAAAGGATTTAGTTGATGATGTGCATTTTTGTTGAGGCGTGAATCTGTGGATCATTGGCACCCCGTTTTTGCAACACGTGTTTTCTACCTTTGACGCCAGAGGTGATCGTCCACAGGTTGGTTTCGCGACGCTCGCAAGCCAGTCGTGAAAAAGGAGATCAAAGACAGGAGAGGGAACTCGGTTTCGATACTAGCACCTTTTTTTTATTTACATGATTATTTTTATTTTTGATGGCATGTTGTGCTCGAGTGGTAGGGGAAGCGTCTGAGTTGCATATACGGGTTAGATGCACGAATGGTTGATGATGGAACTGGAAGGATTGGGTGCCGACCTTGCCCCGGAACAGGAAACTAGGGGGGACGTCGGAATCCTAACGCCGGGAGAACCCTACGTCTGGACCCCGGTGGTACAGTTCGCACACTTGGGCCATAAGGATATGTGCGCTGCGAAGGAATGCCTATCCTAGGGTGTTGTGGTATTGTATTGCATGTTAAGTGGGGAAGAATGAGGTAGAGATGAAGCTCTGAAGCTGCTGAAGAGATTGAAGCATAGCGAATGCAAAATAGCGAGGGAGGTGGGCGAGACGGTGGCGGCCACACAGAAAAGGGGTGGAAATGAGGTGGAATGAGAGGGTGAGCGAGACAACAAAGGTGTAGGGGCGAAGGTGAGCAATGGAGGCGAGCAAATAAGCGAGTGGGACGACGATGAAGACCGCGCGACGAGCACGCCATCATCGTCGTCATTGCGCTCATTCAAGAAATGCGAAGTGTCAGTGGTCGTGTCGTCGATAGACGGTCCTGTTGCATGGTTCGATGCCGTGCGCTTTGCCTTGGTTTGAAGCTGGGGGCTTCCACCAGTCGAGCAATGAGTCGCGCTCGCCATGCTCTCCTTGTCGCTAGGGCGCAGACCTTACACGACACTAGACACCGCTACCGTCGCTGAATGGTCGGAGGATTGGAAATTGAGTGAGATTGGGAGCAGCAGTGCTGGTGATTAGTGATGTTGAGGGCCTGGCTTGGCCTGAAAGCCCTGGCTTGGGCTTGGCCTGGTAGGGCCTGGGCCTGACAAAATCAAAGCCAGGCCCTGACCTGAAGGCCTGGCC
>JBBPUN010000659.1:0-10580 GCA_038094715.1 Heimioporus punctisporus | reverse complement strand
AACGCGATTTGTTCTCCCAAGGGACCCTGTAACGAGTATACCTTTGTAGAGTCGAGAAGGGAACTGCACTTGACAGCTTTTAGTTCGATGAAGAGTGAAGGAGACAAAGGGGCTAGTGACCAAAGGCTGAGACTAGTCTGACAGAAGAAAGAGGACAGAAATGACGATGTGACAAGTTGCCGAAGGCCGTGACTTGCCTGATGGACGACGAAGGAGGTAGATAATGATGAGGTGGGTTGCCGAGGGCCGTGACCTGCCGGATAGACGATGGGTAAGACGATGGTGCAGAGGTAGATAACAATGAGGTGGGTTGCCGAGGGCTGTGACCTGCTGGATAGATGATGGGTAAGATGATGGCGCAGAGGTAGATAATGATGAGGCGGGTTGCCAAGGGCCGTGACCTGCCAGATAGACGATGGGACGATGGCGCAAGTTGCCTAAGGCTGACGCTTGCAGTAACAATAATCGGCGCCCACTGGGCCAAGTGACGAGTTGAGAAAGATCGAGAGGATGGAGAAGTCGCCAGCCACGCCTGACCGACAGAGATGGATGCCAAGGATGTTAGCGACGACGATGGAGAGGCTTCGGTAATATTTTACAAAGGACGGAGGGCTGGGGTTGACTCTCGGAGGGCCGTAGTGCAAAGGGGATGCAAAAGATGTTTATTGTTCCGCAGAATACAGACTTATAGTCCAGGGCACACCCCAGACTGTATATTGAGTGTATCGGTGAAACAAAAGTGAATGGGGTTAAAGGAAGAGACAAGGTAGGGGATAAGATCGGAAATCTACCTGTCAACGAGTCGTCGGCCGATTATAATTGGACCGACACTATGAAACTTTGAATTGCCAAGTGAGCTCGACTGAGACAAAAGTGAAGATAATGGAAAAATAAGGTAGAAAATATGCCGAAAATACAAAGTAACATTGATCCAACCCATTGAGGGGTATTCGGACCAAAGGAGTCGGCGGCGGCGACCCGTAATGAGTTTCCAAGTTGGATCGGTTGGTGTAATCAATCTAAGCAGAAGAAAAGAAGGGTCAAAACGGTATGCAGACAATCCAAGAAGTAAGATCAGAGGTCTCATGTATTAAAAAAAGTAGAATATAACCATAGAGCCACTATGTGCTCTACATCCGAGGGGGACTTAGCTGCTGACCGTCCTCGGTTGGATGTGGCGGTGCGCTTAGTCAGCACAATGGACCTCGGCAAATGCGTCGCATATAATGTGGGCACAGACCAGTAATGCGTCTAGTTCTCTTCTTCCCTTACCACCACTACCTCATCACTTATGTCTCAAATCACCAGCACTCAGTCGTTGACGTCGGGGTCCGTGGGCTGTTTCCGCGCCCTCAACCACAATGGGGACAGCACGCAACAGCTCGTGGGGCAATGTTTCGATGCAACGCTGCAAACATTGGAGGCGGTTGCGAGGACCATATCCGATGATAGGGAGGACCTGGAGGAGGAGAAACGGATGTGGATGGGGGAGTTCAGAGAGGTCTTGGTGCGTGACACATGGATCGCAGGTAGCGACCGACTAACAGTAACTCGTAGGAAAAATTCGAGGCCGCGCTCCACGATACCAACGCACTGGGCCTCAATATCAGCACCGATGAGGTGATGCGGCTGCTCGACGAGGCAGCCGCTACCTTCGAGCTATGGGAGGAACGCAAGCAGGTAGCCGCAACACAAACGGTGCCGGCGAGCACTCAAGGTGATGCGCCGATGACGGTGGACACACCAACACTGGTGACGATGGCGACAAACGTAGAGGAGGAAGCGGTGGTGGCGACGGCAGTAGAACTGGCGGGTGACGGGTCGACAGAAGTGTCGGCCACGTTGGCAGCATGCAAGGTATGTGATCTGACCAGGAAGTAAATCAGAGGCTAATGAGAATAGCGTATGCAGGAGGAGGATGAAGACAAGAGTGAGGCCGAAGACAAAGTGTGCAGGCCGGGGACAGGCTCGGCCTGTCAGCCATGCAACTCCCGGAAGCTGCGGTGCAGCTGGGCTGCTGGCAAGATGGGCCCTTGCCCCAAGAAACTCGGGCCAAGGCCGCAGATGACAGTGGCGCCAAAGCCGGTCATCCTCAAAATGGTGAAGGTGACCCCGTTGGCACAGGTGATGGAGAAGGCGGCAGCAGGGCCGAGTAAGTCAAAGGGTAAGTAGTCCCGCATTTATTCATTGGTGGCTGATGAAGTAACATTACAACGATTCGCGCAGATGTACACCCGGTCCGAGTCGCGTCGCCTGTCAGGAACATGGCGATGACGATCTTGATTTCGTCGGAGAGTGAGGGAGAGGAGGAGAAGGAGGGGAAGAAAAAGGAAACGCCCACAAAGAAGGGCAAAGGGAAGGCAAAGGCAAAGATGCCGAGGGAGAGCAAAGGGACTCAGAGCGAGAAGGGGAAAGAGAAAGAGGAGAAGGAGAGGAGAGAGAGAGAGGAAAGAGAAGAAGAGAGTCGGAAGGAGCAGGAGAGGGGACAAGAGACTGGGAGAGAGCCAGTGAGGGCGCCGGTGGTGCGTCTGATTGTGCCCCAGCCAGCACCTCGGGACGAGCGCGACAGGACACTGGCAGCACTCCAGGTGGCGCATTCCTGGCTTCGGGACACTCAGGAGGAGCGGATTCGGTGGACGGAGAAGGAGATGGAGCGGGAGGAAGAGGTGGAACGGCTGAGGAAAGAGTTGGGGTTAGACTATGGCCTGTAGTCCGTCATATGTGAAGCAACCCTACAACCACTTAAGGCTATAGGCCACTCACTGAGGATTGTCGTAGAGAAAAAGAGAAAAGGGAGATCGGTGTTCTCCGAGTCCTTTGGTTGTAGAGGGAAAACCAAAGAGGACGAACTGAGGTCCTCTTGGCCAGCTCTTGGGCCTTTATATACTACTATCTGTTTGTACATGTTTGGTTACTAATAATACTATATAAGTCCATGCCCTTAGCCCTAGAGATAAGGCTGAGTCAGGCGGAGTCTGTGTGAGTCAGAAAGAAGCAACGGGGATCAAGAATGCTGTACCACAGCCTTGAGAAGAGCGGAAGTGAAAGAGGCTGTGAGTGGTGATGAAAGATAAGAGAAACGAGGCACGGTAATTAAAAAGGTGAGGCCGACATGCGTCTAGCATGTGGTCTGGAATGTGAAGTCTAGAATAGAAGAAGCGGAAATGAAAAGAATGAGTCAGAGTGGAAATAGAAAGGAAACATGTGTCGTGAGTCTAGACTGTAGTCTCGTGATGCGTTAGTCAGCACTTGTTGGCTTTCGTGTGGTGAAGGTTAGATGTTGTCGTAGAAAGTCGGGAAAAATGGTAGAAATATCTGGAAAAATAGGGCATGAATATGGGTTTCGTAACAGTTACTAGAGCCAGGCTCGAGTAGATCAAGGTTAAGAAGAAAGAAGGGATGCACCAGCGAAAAGGTATATATACCTGAAAAGACAAATATGCACAAACAGATAAAGTAAGCGGAAATGGAACGTCGTAGAACATGAAGAAAGAGATGACTAAGCAAGTGGGCGACTTCAAGACCGACCGAGATGTGAAGGAATTAGTCATTAGAAGAAACAAAAAGATAAATCCAAGTAATTCGTAACAATACCCCCCAACTATGGGTGAAGTACCTACAGAACCCTTACATTTTATAAATCTGAGTACCCTCCGGAGGGGGATCCGGTCACATTGGCCCAAGCAGTTTCATCCCAGACATCATCAGGGGGAGTAGGAGAACGACGTTGAGGGGAGGGGTAGTGACGACGAGTGGGAGGGTAGGAGGGCCTCATGCGGGCAGAGAGGTGTTGAGGATGGGTGTGAGTAGATGGGTCAGGAGCCCAATGAGGACAGGAGGACGAGGTGGAGGAACGAGAGGCGGCAGAGGCAGAGGATGAAGATGAAGACATAGGTGGGGAATATGGCGTTTGATGGGCGGGGCAGAATTGTTGGATGTGTCCTGGGGCCCAGCGAAGACAAAGGGGGAATTGGTAGACTCAACAGTGAATCTGTGTATGTCCCAGACAACAACATTGAAAACAGGCCTCGTTGTACCTGGGGTGAGACGAATCGAGTTGTCAGTTGCCTAGAAACCTGGACCACCAAGTGTCTACTCGTGCGAGCATTCATTCCTCATCGGTATGGATGGGAGAAGAGGATGCTGAGGGGGTGGAGGGGATGGAGACAGCATTTGATCCCACTTGGTGCATGATGTCGTTCAAATCGGCTACGTATTGGTCTAGTTCATCAAAGAACTCTCCCATTTCCAATTGATAAATCAGAATGTTTAGCTCCCCTTGGATCTGGGCACATACGTTCGCTACCAGTTCTCCAAGGAAGGCAGAGTCAGCATTGTTCGATAGAGAGAGGGTGTTGGCGACGATAGCTAGCCATTCGTTTTGCAAAAAGGCGTTGTAAACCGCCAGGATTGGGGATCCCATATCTACGTGAGCAGAGAAGGGACGGGTGAGGTGAGAGTTGGTGAAATGTCCATAGACTCAGGATAGGTAGATGGCATCGGGAAAGTCATCTCAGAGTCTGTGGGCATAGAGGGGTTCGTTGACAGCAGAGATGGCGGGGGACGAAGGGGTGTTGGCAATGGAGGTCGGAGGGAGGTATTCAGCGACAGGTAGGAGATTGTCTGGATTGGGTACGAGGTCGTCATTGGGGGTAGAGGCATGAAGATGGTAGGTAAGAGCCATGGTAAGTAATAGAAGAGGAAGAAGTGAAACTAGAAATGTGAAGATTGGGGTCAAGGTTAAAGAGAGAAAAGTTTCGGATGGAGTTTTTTATAGTCTGAGAGTAAATCGGTGGCATGAGAGAATTCCCTTTCGGGGAGCCATGAGTCTTCTTTGGCAGAGTATCCTTTCCATCTGACTAAGAAGGAATGTTTTGATGGTGTACCTCGGTGGTGTAGGATCTTTTCTATTTTGTATTCTTCTTCTCCTTCTATTAGGTCAGGAGGTGGAGCAGGGAAGTTCAGTCCGTGCATGGCATTTTTCTGATAATGGGAGAGAAGGGAGGTGTGGAAGATGGGGTGGATTTTCCATGTTTTGGGGAGGCAAAGTTGGTAGGTGATCGGAGATAAGACTTTGATGATTAAGAAGAGTCCTTCTCTTTTTGGGGCAAATTTTGGTGATGTGAGAACATGTTTTAGATTTTGTGCTTCTAGCCACACTTTATCTCCTTTAGCAAATGGGAAGAAGGATTTAAAGTTTCAGGCTTTCATGGTTTGTCTGGCGAGTTCGTGTGTGGCCAGTGCTTCATCCCTGGCTGCAGTAAGGGAGGAGAGTCTAGATTGTATTGCAGGGATGTTGGTCTTGGCAATGATGGTAGGGAAGGAGCGTGGTTCATATCCAAGCATTAGGAAGAATGGGGATTTTCCGGTGATGGAATGAGGGCGGTGGTTGTGTGTGAATTTTGCGTGAGAGACGAAGTCAGCCCATGCGGTGGGGTTGTCGTGGCAGTAGATTCGGAGGTAGGTTTCGATCTCCTGGTTTACTTGTCCAGTTTCACCGCCAGATTGGGGGTGATAGGCAGTGGAAAGGTTGAGGGAGTATCCAAGGAGTGAAGCAAGTTCTTTGGCAAAGGCTGAGGCAAATTGTGGGCCTCTGTCAGAGATGATTTTGTCGTAAAGTCTGAAGTGAAGGTAAACTTTGTGGAAGAAAAGATTGGCTATGTCTTCGGCGGACATGGATTTTGTGGTGGGGCAAAGAATTACCCCCTTAGTAAGACCATGGTCAACCATGACCAATAAGGAGTCAAAACCAGAGGAGAGAGGGAGGTTGGTGATGAGGTCACAGGAGATTTGTTGAAAGGGGCAGGTGCAAGAGGAGGGAATGGGGGAGAGTGGAGGGGTGGTGGGATGGGTGTTGGCTTTGGATTGTTGGCAAAGGGAGCAGCCGGCGACATCGTTGTAGATGAAGGAGGGAAGGCCTGGCCACCAGAAGTCAGCGGAGACAAGTTGCCTGGTTTTCAGGAAGCTGGGGTGACCAGCAGAAGGGTGATTGTGGTAGCGGGTGAGGATGGAGTGGCGGAGGTCAAGGTTGTCAGGGACATAGGCACAGCCTTTATAGAAGAGGACGCCAGCATTGAAGGACCAGTTGGAAAGGTGGGAGCGGAATTGAGGTGGGGTTTCACCGTCCAAGGCTCTGAGGGCATCGAGGACAACCGGGTCAGAGATGGAGGAGGAGGTGAGTTTAGTGGCCAGGGCAGAGTCGATGAGGTTGATGAAGAGAGAGGGAGGGAGGAGCGTAGTGTCTGAGTTATTGTTGGTGGTAGTAGGGAGAAGATTGGGGCAACGGGAGAGAGCATTGGGGGCAGAGAGGAGTTTGCCAGGAATGTGGATCATTTTGAGATCAAAGTCTGCTAAGTCAAGAAGCCAATGAGCCTGTCGCCGGTTGAGATTTTGAGGTTGGTGAAAGAATGTAAGATTTTTATGGTCGGTAAAAACTTGAATAGGGAATGGAGAGCCATGGAGGTAGTGTCGCCATTGTTTGAGGGCACAGATGATGGCAAGGAGTTCTCTATCATAAATATCGTAGTTTTGTTCAGCGTCACCAAAGGATTGGGAGAGGTATGAACAGGGATGCCAATCTCCATTGGAGTCGGTTTGAAGAAGGACTCCCCCAGAGGCAAACTTGGAGGTGTCAGTGGCAATGGCAAAAGGATGGGTGGGGTCGGGAGAGAAAGGACAGGTTGGGAGAGAAATGCCGCCTTCAGTGAGTCGAAAGATTGTTGTTGGAAGGGAGTCCAGTTCCAAGGTGACGTTTTCTTTGTAAGTGTTATGATTTCTCATTTCTTCTTTTCTTTGACCTCTCATTTCTTCATTTCTCCAACCACTTTCAGACTTATCATTTCCTTTTCATCTACGATGACTAATCGTTCTATCACCTTCCAGTATCTTTCACCACTTACTTAGTCATCGTTCCTCCACCTTCTATAAACTTCTCTCCGCTTACCTTGTTTATTTGTCTATGTTTGTCCTTCAGGGTATATATACCCTTTCACCCCATGTTCCCCTTCTTCTTTTCTAACCTTGATCTACTCAAGTCTCCCTCCTGTAGTTGTTACTTCGAATCTATCTGCCTTCTTAAGGCAAAACTCCTTGACATCTGGACGTACGCTTGAATGTTCCACTTGACCTTGCCAGCAACCATCCTGTTGTGTTAATAGGTCTCACTCTGACTCTCCCTGGTGCGTTGTCACTAGAGAACCCTTGACCCTACATCCCAAGACCCTTTGAGTCTTACGTTCAACCTTCGAGCGTAACAGTAAGGTCAAGGAGTGGTCGTGCAATGTTGGTAAAATTGGGGATGAATTGTCTGTAAAAATTGGCGAACCTGAGGAAGAAACGGATGTCTTTGAGTTTCGTAGGGGTAGGCCAGTTGGCAATGCTGGCTAGTTTGACTGGGTCCATGGCTAGTTCTCCTGGTTTGACAATCATTCCAAGGTAGTCCACTTTGGGAGTAGCAAAGGTGCATTTTTCTAATTTGATGTGGAGGTCTAGTTCGGTCATCCATTGGAGGACTCGTTTGATATGATCATCGTTGGTGGATTTGTTGGGGGAGAAGATGAGGAGATCATCCATGTAGATGATGAGCCATCCTTCGGTGATCATGTCCCGAAAGGAGTCATTCATAAACCGTTGAAAAGTGGTGGGGGAATTGATAAGACCAAAGAACATCACCGTAGGTTTGAAGATGCCTTTGTGGGTTATGAAGGCAGCTTTCCATTGGTCTCCTTCCTTGATCCGTACATTGTTGTAGCCCCATCATACATCAAATTTGGTGAAGAGTTTGGTGTCCTTTAGTTGATCAATGAGGTTGGAGATCAATAGGAGGGGATAGGCGTCGCAGGTGGTGTGGTCATTAAGATAGCAATAATCTTGGCAGGGGCGAAGTTTC
Organism: Heimioporus punctisporus; assembly: GCA_038094715.1. Lineage (NCBI taxonomy): Eukaryota > Fungi > Basidiomycota > Agaricomycetes > Boletales > Boletaceae > Heimioporus > Heimioporus punctisporus. The sequence continues at coordinate 2,692 of JBBPUN010000659.1, read as the reverse complement.
CCATCCTTCTTTTTGATGAAGAAGAAGGGGGATGCTTGTGGGGATTGGGAGGGTCTGATTTTGCCAGAGGCGAGGTTTTCGTCGAGAAAGTCCTTGGTGGCTTTTCGTTCTTCAGCCATAAGAGGATAGATTTTTCCGACTTTGGGTTTAAAGGAGTCATCAAGTTGGATGGCATGGTCGTATGGTCTGGAGGGAGGAATGTGATCTGCAGATTCTTTGGTGAACACTGACAAGAACATAGCAAATTCAGTGGGTAGGGATGGAGGGGGTTTTTTCTTGTCAGCTTCATTCGCTAATTTAGTTGAGGTGGTGAAGGCATTAATAACAGTGGGGGAATGGAATTGGAAGCGAGAACCATGTTTTGTTACTCGGTTCAGATGGTAGGCAGATATGTTGGCTGAGGGGAGGTGGTGGCCCATATAGTATTCATTATATTGGAAAAGTTTGTTGTGTTTTATAACGTCAGCTCCTACTTGTTGTATAGCCTTGGTGACAGATGGAGGTGGTTGAGATTTGGCAGAAAGGCGAAGCTCTCAGGTGATTACTTCACACTTGTATTCGGAGGTTTTGTCATTAGTTGTTTCGATAGAGATGGTTCGTTTCGCCCAGTCAATGATTGGTCGAGTCTTTTTTAGCCAAGGCATCCTGAGGATCATGTTGGAGGATCTGCAGTGCATGACGAAGAATTTCACCTTTTGGTGTAGGTGGTTGATATGCAGGAAGAGGGTAGAGGTGTATTTAATTATTCCTGCTTGGTTTATAGTGTTATTGACATTGGTCACAGGAATTGGGGTGGAGAGTTTGTTGAGAGGGAGTTTGTGTCTTCTGGCAAAGTGCCAGTCAATGCAGCAGATGTCTGCTCCGGAGTTGATGAGGGTGTTGGTTTTGACATCTTTCCCAGAGGTAGTTATGATCGAGAGGGGAAGTTGTATATTCTTTTGAGTTGGATTGGCTACAAGTACATGGGTTCTACAAATGGAGGTACCATGCGTCAGGGTGGTCCTCCCATTTAAAAATCCTGAGAAAATGCCACTCTTCCTATAGTGGTCTTAGTTTCTTTGTCATTGTCCTCGTCTACTTCTTTAAGCAAAGGGATTTGTTCAGCCTTTCAGACCTTCTTGTCCTTAGGCGTAGTTTTCTTCAAGTCGGTGGTAAAGTTTGGGCACGCCGAAGAAAGGTGTCCCTTATTTCGGCAGCGGAAGCATTGTCCTTCAGTAATGCATCGCTTTCATTCTTCAGGAGTCAGTTTGCCAATTCTCACAGCATCGACGTCTATAGCATTTGGGTCTTTGGTGGGAGTGGAGGTGGTGGTGGTGGTAGAGTGGAAGATATGAGTTTTAGTGCATTGGGAGCAAGCGCCGATTTCTTTGGTCCTATTATAGACAGTTTGGAAGTGGATGGCTTTTTCGTACCACGCCTTGATCGTAGAGGGAATGGTATCCATGCTATAGATCCTTTTCATAAGTTTCTTGGGCATTCTGGCGGCAAGGAAATTGATGAGAGTGGCGTCTTCGGTGATCCCTGACAGGGCCACTTTGTTCTAAAATTCAGTGAGGTATTCATTGAGTTGGTTGCCGTTGGAAATGGTGGTGGTGGCTAGCCATGTGATGGCATCATTCTTGATGTCATGGGTTTTGAAATCGGTGTCAAATTTGTTTAAAAAATCTACGAAGGAGCCAAAGCTCGGGGTGGTAAGGCTAAAAGCCTGTCGTCGAAGGGTATTGGCCCAAGTGGCCACTGGTTCTTCTGTCATATGAGATAGGGTAAAAGCGATCTTCTTATTATCGTCGTCATAGACCTTTTCATTGACGAGGAGATAGGAGTGGATGGTGACCATTCATGCGTCAGCTTTCTTAGGATCACCATTAAAGGGTTTGGGGGCTCCAAGGTGAAGTTCTGTGTGTTTGGAGGTGGTGGTCATGATGGTGGGGAGCATAGGAAAAGTGTGGAGGAGGGGTAGTGGGGGTGGTAGAGGTGACGGGGTTCCAAAGGGGAAGGTTCGTTTGATTGGTGTTGGGGAGGGAGGGGTGGGGACTTGAGGGATGTTGAGTGTTGAGGAGAGATTCGCAGAGAGTTCAAGGGTTTCATCTGGTTTGGTTTGTACTTCAACGTCGTCAGAGCATTCGGAGAAAGAGGAGAACTCTTCTTGTTCAGGGTCCGATGGTTCAGAGTCACAGGATTCCCTCCACTGGGTGTTAGGGGAAGATATGTTGGGCAAATACTACGATGGTATGCCCGTACATGGAGAACCTTGATCTTTTGTTATGTCTGTAAGTAGAACGCAAGACTCAATAAGGTCTAGTATGAAGGGTCAAAGGTTCTGGGTAAGAATCGTACCCATAGTATCAAATAGAGTTCAGAGTGAGACTTATGACGCAACAAGACAGTTGCTGGCAAAGTCAAGAGGCATTTCAAAGCAACACTTTAAGGCTTATCCGAGACAAGGACCTTTATTCAAGGTAAGGAGTACAAGGTTACTAGAGCCAGGCTTGAATAGATCAAGGTTAAGAAGAAAGAAGGGATGCACCAGCGAAAAGGTATATATACCTGAAGAGACAAATACGCTGTAGAGCACATAGTGGCTCTACGGTTATATTCCACTATTTTTAATATATGAGACCTCTGATCTTACTTCTTGAATTGTCTGCATACCGTTTTGACCCTTCGTTTCTTCTACTTAGATTGATTACAC
>JBBPUN010000658.1:0-10590 GCA_038094715.1 Heimioporus punctisporus | reverse complement strand
TGACAGCAAAAAGAAACGTCATGAAGGCCAACGTTCAGATGATGCGCAGGCGTGGCATGAAGAAAAGTGCAAAAAGCGCAAGGAAAAGCATGCGGCACAAGCTGCCGCATCCTTTGCATTCACTGCCCCCATCATCATTGACCCAACTGAGACGACATATACCGAATCGACCGTCAACCCGCGTGCACTTGCACACACTACCAGTTTGACCCACTACGGTCCCCCTGCGTTCCCTCAAACCACCACTACCATCTCCCTCGCCTGTCGCCTTGAGGTCCCAGCAACCTCAGGCACCCTCCATTGTCTTGAAACAGTCGCGACGCGGCGTCTCGCCGCTCCGACTCCCCTTGCAGCCTAATTGTCATCTCACCCATATACACTCCCAATTCGATCTGAAACAGTCCCGACTGGCGCCAGAAATGACTCGGAACGCTTCGAAACTCTCGAAGACACTCCCACACGGTCGCTCTCACCGCTCTCACCTTTTTTCGGACCCGAAAACCCGGAAATCCAGCTGCCAAACTCCTCAAAGTTGCCCCAAACCGTTCCCACCTCGTCCGGCACATCCACCAGCGACGAAACTGACCCAATCACACTCGAATCGACTTACTTCGACTTCGATATGGCCGACAACACAGTTTTGCTTGGAGATGAAGGTGATCTGGACGAATTTTTGGCAAAATATTACAATGAAATGGATGCGTATGTTCATTCACCATATCCCTCTGCTTCAGGTACTGATGTGCGGATTTTTTTGCCTCAGGTAAATAGTTTACATGCTTTCCCTGTAGTAGATACAAACTTTTATAAATCTACTCTACCAGATTTCACCCTGTGTGATTCTTGCAATAAAAAATCAATGAAAACCCATGATCACAGCCATGACCACAAGCTCCCTTCTGACATGTGGCTTCTCAACTCAGGTGCCTCTGCACATTTCTCTCCTGACAAGTCAGATTTTGTGGAATATGTCCCCTTTAATGACCCGATCTATGCTAGTACCGCAAATGGGAAAGCTGAAATAATTGGTAGAGGCTCTGTCATCATTAAGTTCAGGAACCACTTTGCTAGACTGTCACTGGTCATGCATATGCCATCCTGTTCTATTAGATTGATATCTATGGGCACACTCCTCAAAAACTCATGTTTCACCCTTCGGGCCTCACCTGGACTTATCACCATCTGGGATTCCTGTGTGAAAGACACATACCTAGAGTTCCACAATCATGGTTCTGATACGATGTATTGGTTAAGGGCATCACCGGTTCACCCTTATGATGTACCAAGGGACATGCCTTCTTCAATGTCGGCTGTAGACTTTGATTTAATTCATCGTCACTTAGGACACTCGTCCCCTGAGGTCATCAGGGCTGGTAAAAAACATTTAAAGGATTTTCCTGACGTAAAGATCCCATCAAAGATTGATGTCTGCCCTGGATGTCAACTTGGCAAACAGCCAAATCATCACTTTCCTCATTCTGAGATGCAGGCATCCGCTCCATTTGAGTTAATCCATTCAGATCTCAAGTCATTTGAGGTCAACTCCTACCATAAGTACAAATACACTGTCATCTTTTATGATGATTATACTTCAGCTGCTTGGATCACCCTCATTAAAATGAAGGATCAAACACTCAAAGTGACCAAACAATGGTTTGCCTTAGTCCGAAATCAGTACAACGCCATAATAAAACACTGGCACTCTGATGCAGGGGGAGAATATACCTCCAAAGCTTTTACTGAATTCCTCAAGGACAATGGTGTGAACATCTAGCAGTCCGCCCCTTATGCTCACCAGCAAAATGGAAGAGTGGAGCGTTTAATTTGTACTCTAATGGATAAAGCTCAGGCTATGCGGTTACACGCTTGCCTACCACCCTCATACTGGGAATGGGCTCTGCTTCATGCAACCCACATTTACAATCCAACCCCCCAAACATGCCTTCGTTGGGATACACCCCTTACACTACTTCAGGGGGAGAAACCTTCAATTTCTCACCTACATATCTTTGGTTGTGGTGCCTATGTACATATACCAGTAGAAAGAAGAGGTGGAAAACTGCACCCTAAATTGCAGCTTATGATCTATCTTGGTGTCACTCAAGGAAGTGATTCGAACTATCTATTCATGAGCCCTAACAACACTTTGGTCACCTCTACTCATGCAATCTTCGATGAAAATCTCTTCCCTAGATGCCCTGGATCAAAACCTCATCTACCACACTCTGGTCCTACACCCCCAGTTCACTCACATAACAATGATAATGATGATGAGGATCACTCCTCAGACTCTGATTCTACTCTCTCTGATTGGGAATCTGATGTGGTACAGCCCGCTCCCTGATCTTCCTCACCACTCAGGACTGGTTCTCCTGTACAAAACAATCCCGGAACTCCTCCATGGACCCCTAGTCCTGTCCCTCCAGCTCCACCACATACACCTCCCTCCGATCGTCCTCCTCCTGTTGGACCTCCTCCTATACCCAGACGTAGTGAACGCTTATGCAACCCACCAACACGCCCTGGAAATGTTTATGGAGAAAAGCGCCATCCTCTCAAACAATTGAAGGATATAGAAAGTGCCACCAAATGGAAGGAGCTTATAGGTGAAAAACCTGGTCCCTCTGAATCCACACCGGAACCTAATATCCCTGGTGGATTACCTACTGAAGACTCAGAGGCTGAAATAGAACACCTCACCAGTGAAGGGGGAGATGCATTGGTTTCCTACCTCTGTAAACGTGCCATTCCACACCCATTGGCATTTGGTGCTACCCCCAATCTGAGAGAATGGACATTCCGTGACATCCTGAAACTCCCTCAACAAGAGCATAAGGACTGGCTTAAAGCCTGTGAGGAACAACTCCAAATGCTCAAAGATCACAAGGTCTATGAAATTGTGCCACACCCACAGCACAGAAAAGTAATTAAAAATTGTTGGGTATTTGACCAAAAATCAGATGGTCATAAACGTGCCCACCTGGTAGCCAAAGGCTTTTCTCAGGTTGAAGGCCTAGACTTTGACCAAGTCTTTTCCCCAGTGGTCAGATTCGAAACTGTGCGCTGTATGTTTGCACTTAGTGCCCTAAACAACTGGTACATCACAGGATTAGATGTAAGATCAGCCTACTTATATAGCAAACTGGACGAGGAAATCTACATGGAATTTCCTGAGGGTTTCTTGCCACCTGAACATAAAGGCAAGGTCCTCCGCCTACTACATGCACTCTATGGACTCAAGCAAGCCGGCTTAGCCTGGTGGAAAGCTTTAGATAAGTCCATGGCGGATTTAGGGTTCAAGCGTCTCAAAACTGATGCTGGCCTCTTCATTTATCGCAAAGGAACTAATGTAATACTAGCGATAGTCTATGTTGATGACGCCCTTTTCTGCAGACCCAATTGTACCTTTGTAGACAAGGTCAAGGCTGCATTCATGAGGAAATGGGAATGTCGAGACCTTGGGGAACCCTCTGAATTCCTCAGGATGAATATCAAACGTGAAGGTCAAACAATCCGGATAGACCAACGTGATTACCTTGAAAAAGTCATTGAGAGATGCGGTATGCAAAATGCCAAAGCCGCTCCTACACCTCTTCCACAGGGTTATTACCCTTTACCAAGTGAACTCCCAGTCCAACCTGAGTTATGAACACGTTTCCAAACCATGATTGGATCACTACTCTACCTAATGATTGGAACTCGCCCTGATATTTCGTACACGGTTACTCAACTCGCTCAAATGTCTGCAAATCCTTCAAAGGAACACCTTGATCATGCCTTATATATATGCCATTACCTGATCGGCACATGTGATTATTGCATCACCTACAACAGATCTAGTGACAAAGGCTTAATTGCCTGCACTGATGCAGATTGGGCTCAAGATCCCATCACTAAACACTCTCAAACTGGCTTTTACATTAAAATGGCCAATGGTGTGTTCTTGTGGAACTCACACCTTCAAAAGTCCACAGCTGTCTCTTCCACTGAAGCTGAATATATGGCACTCAGCGATTGTTCATGCCAATGCACATGGATTCACCATATGATGGGCGAATTAGGCTACAAGCTGAATCGAGTACCCATCTGTGGAGACAACCAAGGTAGCCTCTTTATGGCACAAAACCTGGTTATCGAACACCGCAACAAATACATCAATGTCAAGTACCATTTCGTGCAAGATGCCGTTCTGTTGCACAAGTTAATAGAGCTATTCTATATCCCAGGGACTGACAACCCAGCGGATATGTTCACAAAGAACCTTGGACATGTCAAGTTCAAGGAATTTCACTCACAACTTGGATTGGAGTTTAACTCCTAGTGTTCCCCTCTATTAAATAATGCTTTTAGTACAGTGTACCAAGCAAGGGGGAGTGTTGAATGAAACACCTAGTGTTACAATACGCTAAGGCCCCATATCTTTTTCTTTGATTCTCCCGATGCTCTGAGACCTCCCTCGCCTTAGACACCTCGTCTACCGTCGCTCTTGCATCACAAGGACCGCTGATGAACGCCGGCACTCTCTCAGATCCTCAATGGATCAACCGCGATGTCCTCCCGGACACTCCCTTCGTATCCCTGGACCTTCCCCTCCATGGGACCCTCTGTGAACTGGCTTATCACCAGTCTTCGTCTCTCACCTCACCCAAATACCCTTCGCCCTAGACGCCTCGTTTCTTGGACTCCTCTAGACCTATGACATGCAGTATTCATTTCTGCTTCTTCTTTGAACCTTGTAACACGTTCCATCGAACCTTGTAACATCTGACTTCGCTTCTTTGATCCCTGTATATTCTTAGAACACTTCTTCACCTCATGGCATTTCTTCTTCGATTCTCTAGAACATTCTCTTCGCTTAGTCATCGAACACTTGGACGCTATTTAGGCATTTCCTTCTTCGCTGTTGTATTCCTAGCTTTGATCTACCTAGCCCCACTCCGCCATAACCTGGCTTCTCCCTGTACTTGCCTTCGGGCATCTCTTGTACCATCGTATCTTGTATCAACAACGTTACTCGATATCTTTTCTCCAAGTCCTTGTCACTGTGCGCATCCTCTTGGGAAGGCACCTCCCGTCGACTATTCGAACACTCTCCAAGTCCTTGCTCAAGTTGAGTTACGCAGGAAAGGCATTCCTCTCTCAGATAGACCTCTGCTTCTGCACGTCTCTTCCGCTTGTTGATAAGTCTTCATAGCTGGCCATGCGCTCTCTGATCAGTCTTCCTTGTCTCGCTGGTATGAAGCAATCCTGCTAGGTTTTACAGTTAGCCTTGAAGGTAACCCGTAGCACCTAGTATACAAACTTAGTTAGTAGTTCACACAATACTTTACTATAAATGATGTAACTCTTAGCTGAGTTTAAATCTTAAGTCTTTGACCCTGACTTTCATCTTCGACCCTGACAAGGAACTCCTCGACAGTCAAACAGGTATGTGCTAAGTCCTTTCCTAGATAGCGCACTCACAACAAAAGTAGCTCTATCTGGGATTACCGAAGATGCATCTGTTGCCTAGACTGGTACTTTGTCAAGAAACACCAACTCCCCCTCAAAAAACTCTCCACACCTATTCCCATGACAAACATCAACAACACTACCAACCAAGCAGGAATGATCAAATTCACCTGCATCCTCTTCCTCCAAATTGCCTACCTCCATCAAAAGGTGAAATTCTTTGTCATGCACTGCAGATCATCAAACATGATTCTTGGAATGCCTTGGTTAAAATGAACCCAACCAACCATTGACTGGGCAGAAAAGACCATTTCAATTGAAACTACCAATGACAAGACTGCCAAATATAACCATGAAAAGATCGCTAGAGAACTTCACCTCTCGGCCAAGATGCAACCACCTCCCCCTATTGCCAAAGCCATATGACATGTTGGAGCAGACCCTATCTGACATGACCAACTATTCTAATACAACGAGTACTACATGGGTCACCATCTCCCTTCAGCCAACATATCCTCTTATCACCTCAGTCGCATAACCAAACATGGGTCACAATTCCAATTCCATTCCCCAGCTGTAGTCAATGCTTTCACTACCTCGACCAAACTAGTAATCAAGGCTGACAAGAAGAAACCCCCTCCATCTCTCCCCATAGAATTCACCATGTTCTCCTCGGTATTCTCCAAAGAATCAGCAGATCATATTCCTCCCTCTCACCCATATGACCACACTATCCAACTTGATGACTCCTTTAAACCCAAAGTCAGAAAGATCTATCCCCTCACCGCCAAAGAATGAACAGCTACTGAAGATTTCCTTAATGAGAACCTCACCTCCAGAAAGATCAGACCTTTCCAATCTCTACAAGCATCCCCCTTTTTCTTCATCAAAAAGAAAGATGGGAAACTTCGCCCCTGTCAAGATTATCAATATCTCAATGATCACACCACCTGAGATGCCTATCCACTTCCTCTAATCTCTAACCTCATTAACCAACTAAAACACACCAAACTCTTCACCAAGTTCGACGTACAATGGGGTTATAACAATGTCCAAATCAAAGACGGGGATCAATGGAAAGCTGCCTTCATTACCCACAAAGGCATCTTTGAATCCACAGTCATGTTCTTCAGTCTCACCAACTCTCCTGCTATCTTCCAATGTTTCATGAACAACTCCTTCTGTGACATGATCTCTGAAGAATGGCTCATTATCTACATGGACAACCTCCTTATTTTCTCCCCTAACAAATCCACCCATGATGAACACACCAAATGAGTTCTCCAACATATGATGGAACTGGACTTACACCTCAAACTTGAGAAATGTACCTTTGCCACCTCCAAAGTAGACTATCTTGGCATGATTGTCAAACCAGGCGAACTCACTATGGACCCAGTCAAACTTGCAGGCATAGCCAACTGGCCCACCCCCATGAAACTCAAGGATGTTTGATCATTCCTCGGATTTGCCAACTTCTACAGACGATTCATCCCCAATTTCACCAATATCACACGATCTCTCCTTGACCTCACTAAGAAAACTTCACCATGGAATTGGACTTTGTCCCAACAACAATCCTTTGACTCTTTAAAAACAGCCTTTCTCTCCCAACTGGTACTTTCTCTCCCTGACCCCGCCTGCCCCTTCACCATTGCCACTGACACCTCGAAATTCGCCTCAGGAGGCATACTTTGTTGGGAACTGGCCATCTCAGTTCCACAGCACATCAATGAATGCGCCATGTTATACAACCGGCGAGTTATCTTGAGTATAACCAGAGGGAGTCTATGCATCATCACAAGGACCTGCCTTATGGACAATATCCTCAGAGATCCTAGAGTAAAGGAATAGAAGGGATAAAGGCAACAATAACAAGACTGGGAAGTCTTGTGTCACTGGGGCCCACCCCTTATATACTATTCTACTGTTTGTACATGTATGGTAGTGTTTGTACATATTAGTGTCTGTGTATAGTAATAAGCTATGCTCTATGAGTCATAAGGAGTCATAAAAAGGTGCGGAGCCATCAAGGTGATGCCTGCACAGTCATGCTGAGTCATAGTGGAGTAAGGGCTATGATGAGGCTGTTTGTAATGAGTCATGAAGAGTCATGAGAAGCGGATGGCTATGACATAGCCTTGCTGCGCAGCAGTGGAGATGAAGGAAGCAGTGCAATGCTTGTGCCGTGACTTATATAAAGTCATGCGGTAGAAGTGCCGTTGGTTGATAAGCCTTGGCTGTGCATTGCAATGCTGGATAAATAGATGAAGGTGAAATGGAAGAAGCGGAGATGAAGTGCATGAGACATCTAGCCTCTGCATAGCCATACACAGCACGGAAATGAAGATCAGAAGGAGAAGGCTGTGTGTGGTGACCAATGTGTTAATGGTCTAGACTTGTCATGTGATGAGTCTCGTGATCATCAGGTTGTGAGTTGCATGACAGAGTCTGAAAGGAGTGAAAGCGAGGAAAATAAAATAGGGAAAAATGTGGAAAAATGAATAGAAATATGAGGGTTTGTAACATACTTCTCCAAACCAACTCAAATGGTGACTGGCACCCCTGCTCCTACCTCTCCCAAGCCTTTGGGGATGCTGAATGGAACTACGATATCTACAATCAAGAACTACCAGCTGTCATCCATGCCCTCAAACAATGGCAACATTATCTTCACAGCTCCCCTTTCCCTGTCCAAGTTTTCACTGATCACAAAAACCTCACATTCTTTCGACAACCACAAAACCTAAACTGGTGGCAGGCCCACTGGCTTCTTGATCTTGCCAACTTCGATCTTAAAATGATCCATGTCCCCAGTAAACTTCTCTCTGCCCCAGATGCTCTCTCTTGCCACCCCGACCTCCTTTCTACTACCGATGACGATAACACCGGCACAACTCTCTTACCCCCTTCCCTCTTTGTCAACCTCATAGACTCTACACTTGCCACTAAACTTGCTTCTTCCTCCATCTCAGACCCTGTCGTCCTTGACACCCTTCATACCCTTGAAGGCAAAACCCCCCCTCAATTTTGCTCCCATCTCTCTGATTGGTCTTTCAATGCTGGTGTCCTCTCCTTCAAAGGCCATGCCTATGTCCCAAATGACCCTGACCTCTGCCGTTCCATCCTCACTGTAACATATGACTGAAAATCTCACTTTCTTTCCAATGTTCCAACCAGAACCACTGTTCTGATGATGTTCTGACCGGAAATACTGTTCCAACACACTGTTCTGACCCATTCTGACTCACAATGGGCCACTTCAATAGAACAAACACCTACTATGCCTCTCACCATGTATATAACACTATAAACGCTGCTATAGTCATTTCTAACCATTCCCCTGCTTCCCAAAGTACCCTCACACTTTCCGATCACCCTTCCGACCCTTCCGAGCCCTTCCGGACCGGAACTACCTTTCCGAACTATTTACACATCTTCTCAAGTACCAAAGTCACCATAAAGACTATTTAACCACTCTAGAGTGAATATATATATGTATTACTATTCCAATATGTCCTAAAATGATCCTTATCCTTTCCTAACACCTTTCCAAGCATTCCAACTGGAACAACCCTCCCAGACACTTCCGGAATGCTCTGGAACCACCCTCCTACCCTATGCCCTATGATGAAACCCTATAACCTATGCTTCCATTCTATGCGACCCTCCATTTTTATACATGAATCCCATGCCCCTAGTGCGCTGTTCTTTGTCATAGAACCCCTATACCTGACACTGGTTCATGACCTGTATATTAACATGATAGAACCCTCTTTATACCCTGAGTAGAACCCTTGGACAATCTGTAGATACATTGTATATAATAACAAACATCTGTAGAGTATATAAACACGAATAAATCCTACCAGAGAACTCCAAGTTGAGTTCTCTTGGTGGTTTCCCCCATCGCTGCAGTTCCAGCTTCGACGGGTGTATTTGCGACCGTCCTGTGTCAAGTTTGATCCATTTACACTTTCTATACCTTCCTATTGACCTTACAACCTCCTTTTACTTAGTTATCACTCTAGATTCTTCTGGGACTCCGGAACTCTGGAACCCTCTTTCTGACTACCGGAATCATCCTCCGTGCTAGGTCCCGGCCCCCTCTGCACTGCACCTGCATGTATCGGGTCCTACAGCCCCTGAAGTAGTGGGGTGTATCACTCACTCAATACCACAACCACCCCTCCACTGGCCACCCAGGCTTCCTGAAGACTAGACAACTCATCTCTACCAACTTCTGGTGGCCGGGTCTCCCCTCCTTCATCCACAACTACATCACTGGTTGCTCCCTCTGTCAACAATCCAAAACCAACACCCACCCCACGACACCTCCACTCACTCCTATTTCCTCCTCCTGTATCCACCCCTTCCAGCAAATCTCCTGTGATCTCATCACTGACCTCCCCCTCTCTTCTGGCTTCAATTTCTTATTGGTCATGGTTGATCATGGTCTTACTAAGAGGGTAATTCTTTACCCGACTAAGAAAACTGTGTCCACCGAAGGCATAGCCAATCTTTTCTTCCACAAAGTCTACCTTCACTTCGGACTCTATGACAAAATCATCTCTGACAGAGGCCCACAATTTGCCTCAGCCTTCACCAAAGAACTAGCCACCCTCCTTGGATATTCCCTCAACCTCTCCACCACCTATCATTCCCAATCAGATGGTGAAACTGAACGTGTAAACCAAGAAATCAAAACTTACCTTTGGATCTACTGCCATGACAACCCCACCACATGGGTCAACTTCATCTCCCATGCTGAGTTTGCACACAATCACTGCCCTCACTCTGTTTGTTATGAAACCCATATTCACGCCCTATTTTTCCAGATATTTCTATCATTTTTCCCAACTTTCTACAACAATATTCAACCTCTATGATATGAAAGCCAACAAGTGCTGACTAACACGTCACATGACTATGGTCAAGACTCCCAATGAAGCAACCCTACAACCACTTAAGGCTATAGGCCACTCACTGAGGATTGTCGTAGAGGAGAAGAGAAAGAGAAAGCGAGATCGGTGTTCTCTGAGTCCGTTGGTTGTAGAGGGAAAACCAAAGAGGACGAACTGAAGTCCTCTTGGCCGGCTCTTGGGCCTTTATATACTACTATCTGTTTGTACATGTTTG
>JBBPUN010000657.1:0-10629 GCA_038094715.1 Heimioporus punctisporus | reverse complement strand
CGCCATCCGTGCATACGATAAATAACATGACGACGCATCATGCATCACTACATATACATCGTCATAGGACTCACTACGGACATACGTTAGAGACGTCTTGACTTGCTGTGCACGCATAATATAGTTGGGCTTCGTCGACATTGTACCATATGCCAACAGACTGAACCGCACGAAAATGCAAAGTCGCGAGGGCCAACATGGCTACTCCAGACGATTTAATGTCTGTCACGTCGCTCGCGTTGCCAGCACGGAGGAGATCTTGAATGACAGAGAGCGTGAATGCGACACCGCTTCTGCCGACGATGAGCATCACCTCGGAATAACTCGACATGACCGTGTTGCCGACACCGCGCACGATTAAGTCGGCGACTTCAAGACAACGCGAAACCGACGGACGCACCGTACAGTTCCTCAACGATGACATTTACAGCTCTTTGCCCCGCTCACCATACTGGGTGTATTCACGATCTCGTACACCTTCGTCGTCCATCTCCCCGCTTCCTTGCACAACCGCACGAGGCCCTAGGCTGTCTTGTCGATGCTCGCGATCGTACATGGGTGCATCTCGGCCCATCAAGCCCATCGTCGATGATAGGGTGCGCAGATGGATGTGCTGTCCTGGGCGCGCCATCCAGCATTTAACGGCATCTCGACCCGAGTCAGCCCCAGTTCAGGGGTCGGACGGAGTGTGGCGGTCGTCACGCGTGTCTTGATCGTGCGCACGAATAGACCGAGGCCGTAAAAAACGCATACAGCAATAACGTACGGGTTTGTGATAGCACACCTACCAAAGGATAACCAAGTCAGCTAAACGTAAAGGACGAACGGAGATCACGACAACGTACGGGAAACAAGATGAAGAGCGCACTAGTCACAGAGGTAGCGATGAAAAGATTGTAAGACTGTAACGTCGTCGGCGACGATGGTCAAGAGATCAGCGCAGTGATGGAGGTAGTTTAGCTGTACAGTCTAAAACGCGTGAACGAAGCCCCTAGGCAAGTTATGATGCTACATGCACCTTTTCGTACCCGACGCCTACGAGTATCTAGATCACGTAGTTCTTGGTAGCAAGCACATATATTAAAGGTAACCGAGACAACGACCTAACCCGTCCGTTCAAAGTCGACTTGTCCGAGGGAATAACTTTCGTGCATGCGACGATGCAACAAGCCCGCTGCGGTGGGCACCAACGAAGAAAGCATGGGCATGTGCAACGTCTGTGGCACTGGCACCGATACCGTCTTCGTACTCGCCAACGGATGGAGGGGGAGAGTCTTTTCGCTGTGCGTCGATAAAGAGGGATGGTAAGAGGCCTTGAATGCGCATCGGCAGTACCGGCGTTGTTGAGGTCGAGCACAGTTTTGAGAAGGTCGGAGTGAACATGACCGATCGGACCGGGATGCCCTTCTACGACTCGGAACAATTGAAAAAACTCGATAGCAGCGAGGGATATTTTGATTCATCGACACTCTTCCTTTCCTTCGCCTCGTCGTACTGTGCCACGAACATCAATCATGAGGATGGAACGACGGCGTCCCAGAGAAATAGAGATCATCGACATCTATAATTAGTTTGATAAGTTATGACTATACTCACTCCTTACCTTCCTCTTCCATTACCTTTATCAGTTGTTCTATCTCACCCAACAACTTGTCTTGTCAGACCATCAATCGCCCCATATCCATCTAGACGTCACGCAGTCGACGGCGGGTAATACAAAGTTCCACCCACGCCTTGTGATAGCTGTTGAGACGCACGGTCGCGGTCCGACCACCTTGACAGAGGGCATTCTCACCTTCTCTTTCTGCTTTCCCCTCACCTTGTTTTCATTTTCCATCTCCTCTTCGCCATCTTCCTCCGCCAGTGAGACCTCGCGTCCACTTGAACAGATTCAGATCGGTCCAGCGACACATCAAGGTGATCGGCTTACCTGCACTCATCCAGAGCTCGGTGGATCGTTACCTTCTCCTACGTCATCGGTTTTCTTGACACCAAACTTCCTGCAGCGCAAACCTTCCTCAGCCTGCACAGGGTGTATACATGTTGTCGCACAAAATTTGCGGGCTCGCCGACATCATCGCCACAATCTTCTTCATCCTCTCAGCTCGCGTCTGTACCTCCTCGTCACCCTCTTCATCCATACAGGCGAGCTGTAAACCGTCGGCACGCGACCATGACCACTCCAACGGACGACGTACTATGCGAAATGTCGACGAGGCAGATACCGATGCCAACTCCTTGCGAGGTGACACGACTGTCATCGTCTCCGTCTCCTCGTTTGTTGTCGCTGTAGCTGTCTCCGCCGCGTCGACTATTCTCCTCGTTGTTGTTTGCGATGTTCTGTTGAGTCCTCGCTATTTCCACCCTTCATTTTGCAACTGATTACTCGAGATGAAAATGTCAGTAAAAAAAATGCACTTTGCAACATTTCTTGTTCCCTTCCTCCAACACAATGGAATTACTGGGATTTAGGGGAGGTTTTTATTGTAAACAAAATGTCAATCCTGTACTTAGAATAGAATATGTCATTTAAGTGCTATCTAAAGTTCATGTCTGAATGAACCTTTAAATGTTAGCCAAAATTTGATGTATGGGCAAATATATTAATCTGTATAAAATTTGAAGTACAGCCTCAACTTAGATGGCAGCATAAACTTTAAGTTGAAGGTTCAGATACTAACTCAGACAACAGTTCATATTTTATTCTGTTTGATACAATAGACTAAATTTGATATATTGGCAAACAATTAGTCCTCTCCCTAAATTTGAAGTTTAAACAGTGTACTAAATATGTGTCAATACTTGAAGTATTATCTCAGACTATATTCTCCACCCGATGACTGCACCATGACACAAATAGTAGGGCATCTTTTCTGCATGATGATTGTGTGATAGCGCACAGAGTGGGGCATCTTTTCTGCGCAATGATCATGTGATGGCACACAAAGTGGGATGCTATTGTGCATGGTGAAGAGGTAGCTATATATTAACAAAAATACATACAACCATGATGCTACCATACATCAGTCCTAAAAAATAATCATTAAATTGTAGACTGGTTATAAGACTAGTAGTACCACTTGCCTGACAAAGTGGGAGAACCACCATCACATTTATGTGGCCACCGTAACATGCATCCATGTAAACAATTCCTTTGAGATATCCAACGCATCAAGTTGATGCTGTGCGAGGCCTGCTATCCAAGCTCCTGTTACGAAACCCATATTCACGCCCTATTTTTCCAGATATTTCTATCATTTTTCCCAACTTTCTACGACAACATCTAACCTCTATGATACGAAAGCCAACAAGTGCTGACTAATGCATCATGTGACTACGGTCTAGACTCACGACACGTGTTTCCTTTTTATTTCCACTTTGACTCACTCTTTTCATTTCCACTTCTTCTATTCTAGACCTTCGCACCCAGACCACATGCTAGATGCATGTTGGCCTCACCTTTTTAATTACCGCTCACAGCCCCTTTCACTTCTGCTCTTCTTAAGGCTGTGGTACAGCATTCTTGATCCCCATTGCTTCTTTCTGACTCACACAGACTCCACCTGACTCAGCCTCATCTCTAGGGCTAAGGGCATGGACTTATATAGTATTATTAAGTACCAAACATGTACAAACAGATAGTAGTATATAAAGGCCCAAGAGCCAGCCAAGAGGACCTCAGTTCATCCTCTTTGGTTTTCCCTCTACAACCAATGGACTCAGAGAACATCGATCTCCCTTTCTCTTTTTCTTTATGACAATCCTAAGTGAGTGGCCTATAGCCTTAAGTGGTTGTAGGGTTGCTTCATTAGGATGAAATTTCTCTTATGCTATACCCCACTCGGTGCAGGCTTAGCTACCCTACATCTTCATGTTCACGACATGTCCTCGTCAACCGCACTCATGCTAGAAGTGCATTCCTGAGAAATTCTTCTCAGATTATCTTACCGACGCCCAAGTGGCTCTCCCACACTTTCTTTCTAGTGCAGGCCACTTCCTCCAATGTCAAGTGTGAAGAACTTGAGGCTGGTACATACATCTTAGACACCATAGTACAGGACGAGACATAGGAGACCGTTGACTCTCCATCAGTTTACCATGGGCACTGGGACAGCACAACCCCAGTCAACCACTACGAAGGGGCATACGACCCAAACGACAATGAAGCATACAAAGGGATACAGGATGAGCAACCAGCAGTAGTGGCCGCCACCTTTTCCTCACGCTCCCCCACACCTTTAGCTTGGCCCGTCTCTAGGGAGTTCCTAGGAGACAAAGTTTACGAAATTATCCGAGCAGCAGAGATCCAAGCCCGAGAAGAACAAGAAAGGCAAGCAGAGATTGCTGCTGAAGCACGACGACAAGGGTACCAGCAGGCGCAGAGAATACTCACTGATATATGCCAGCAAATCTATGGAACGCCACCCCTTGTGGAAGCAGCCAGAGAACGGCTGGAAATTTTGAGAGGATGACGAGAGCAGTACAGAGAACACCACCAAGTACGGTTCGAGGAACCATGGTGGAGCAGGGTCGAACACAAGGGACAGATATCCTCATTGCGACCGAGACGAGCTTTGAAGGCTCTCCGCTGAACACCTTATTAGCAGATATAGAACTGCTATACCATGAATACGAACATTTCCCATTTTTCTAGGAATGTACTCCAAGTTACTTTTCAAATATGCTTTTCTCTTCACAATCTTGTACATTATTTATCAACACATCTATCTCATTCTGTTTGCTCTTGGACTTCTCATTCTCCACATCATGCCACGAGGAACAGGATTTGCTTTCGAGTATTCACGAAACGCTAACGAATTTTCTCTTATCATAGCCAACCCCTTGAAGGTGGCAGACGAAAAATTTAATAAAAAGAACAACAATGATAACGAAGCCAAAGCCAATTGGGCAGGCAAACCAGACTACTCAGGTTGAGATAATGTCAATGACACCTGGGGAAATAATGACAGCTGGGAAGAAGCAAACTCTATCCCATCTGAAACACCATGAAACATTCCTATGGATATACCCGAAGACGACTGGGTCAACTGGGTATTCAACTACGTCAGATACGACTTGATCGAAGAAGTTGTACTTCGAGTTCAAGCGATACGTCTTACGAGAGCACTACAGGAAAATCCAATTTCTGGATATGCTTGGATTCAACCCGCTTCAACAGAGTCGTCTCCATCCATGACCTTTACGCAATTTGAAGCCACAGGAGGTTTCCCCTTCATTGAAGACGAACCAATTCCCTTAACCAAGGAAGAAATTAACGCCCTTTAATTGCCCAACATGACAGCCCAACTAAGCACAGCGATGCAAGCAGTATTTAATTCATCTATGGCTATGCAAGACCAGAAATTCCAGGCATTCATCACAGAGATTGCCAATTTACGAGTAGAAAACACAAATGTAAACACGGAGATTCAACGACAAATTGCAGAGATGCAGCAGTTGGCAACTTTGGTCCAACAGCTTATGAACCAAATTACCACATTACAAACAGCCATGGCAGTGCTGCCAGCAGCACCAATGACCATGCCTCAACCCGGTCAGAAGGTGGAGATCTTCGCCAATCCAGGAGACTTCGATGGCACATGGTGGAAGTTTGAAGCCTGATGGGCTAAGATGCAAGCATGGATAAATGTTAACAGTCACGCGATCACCGCCAGATCAGAAAAGGCAGTACTAGCAGTACTCTCATGACTCAAAGGAAAAGATGCAACTATATTCGCACAATCACAGATTCACAAACTTACCACGGGTCAAATTTACACCTGGGTAATGCTCGAAGATGAGCTCACAGGATTTTTCAGAAAGACCAATCAACGAGATAACTACATCGCACAGCTTGAAAAGCTATTCCAAGAAGAAACCAAAATGGATCCTTACTTAGCGAGGATTGAATCTTTGCAAGTATTGGCTCAGATCTCAGGAGATCAAATGATCCAACATTTGGAAACTCACACATGAAAATCAATCATTACGAAAATGCTCAAAGATCATCCTAACTGATCTACGGATCCGATTTGGAAAGATCTTGATGCAATGGTTAAGAAAATACGAGAAGTAGGCAACGCCCAGGAAGCAATACCAGTGCTTCTAGGTCAGACTTCATAACGAAACAATCACATGGATATTGGAGCTATGAATACTCCACCACGATCTAACAACGCAATGAAATGCTACCTTTGCAATAGTCCTTCGTATCGTGCTGCTCAACACCCCGGAGTAAAGCAATGCTGAGATTGCAAATGGTACGGCAAGCACAAGAAAGGATGCAGAAGCTCTTTCTTTAATCTCGGAGGCAGCCAAACAATTAGAGCTGCAGAGACATGGGATGAGATACATAGTCGAAAACAAACAATACGAAGAACCATCAACTCTCCCACGAGCTATTCAAGGAATGAATTACGACAAAATGAAGGCATACTTCTACGACTTAAAAGATGCTGAAATACACGCTACAAGCAGCAAGGGAAAAGATCCCGCAGTGTGATTAATCTGGGTAAACACACTGCCATGAAAACGAAACAGGTAAGAAATAGATATGCCCCACTAACGATTGAACAGACGATTCTTGATTACAACGAATGTAATCTATCTCATCATATCCAAGCAGGGCCTTCTGTTGCACAGAAGCTCACCTGAGGGTCTAAATCGGGGCTTAATTCTGCTTTACGACAAATTCCACCTAAAATCCCAGAGAAACTTTACGTAAAATGAAATCACAAAGCAGTGATGCTACCCACGAAAGGATCAGAAGCTGCAGCAGGCTATGATCTGTACGCAGCTGAAGGATTAGAAATCCCCAGCATGGCCAAAGGTCTAGTAAACACGATGATATCAATTGCCATCCCAACAGGATGTTATGGAAGGATCGCCTCATGGAGTGGCCTTGCAACAAAGAACCACATTCATGTCGGAGCAGGAGTCATTGATGCCAACTACAGAGGAGATGTGAAAGTTCTTTTGATGAACTTCTCTCCCAAAATGTTCAAAGTATCCAAAGGAGATCGCATAGCCCAATTGATATTGGAAAAGATCTCAAACGCCTCAATTGAAGAACGAAAAGAACTCGACAAAACTAAACAAGGATCCGCAGGATTCAGATCAACTGGCAAAGCCATCCGAACGATCAACCCTCAACAAGAACTGAAGCTAAATCTAAAGATCTGCCCAATCAAATGAACCAACAACTTTTTCAGCACTATGGCACTCTTGGACTCAGGAGCCAATTGTGTATTCATTGATCACACCTTCGCAGAAAAGAAGGGTATACCTCTCAGAGAATTGGAAAGATCAATAGAAGTCTTCAATGTTGATGGAATAGAAAACTCCGCCGGACAAATCACCCACACCACAGATTTAATCATTGACTACAATGGACACAGAGAAACAGTCACTGCCAAAGTAACTGATTTAGGAAAGAATGAGATGATTCTTGGCTATACATGGCTAAAGAAGCATAATCCAGACATAAACTGGAAGACAGGAGAAATCACGATGAAAAGATGTCCACCCACGTGTTATCATCTACGCCCAAAAGGATCATGGTTACAAACCATCGAAAAAGAAGAAACAGAAGCAGGACTTCATCAGTACCAAATACAAATCGGACAGAAAGTGGACGAAGCACTTTTGAAATTGATTAATGACAAACGATGACCAGAAGAACTAGTTCCAAAGGAATATCACGAATTCCTTTCTGTATTCTCCCAAAAGGAATCAGAACAGATGCCCATACAAAAACCATGGGATCATGCTATAGAACTCAAAGACATGTTCAAACCTAAGAAGGGACACCTGATTCCCTTATTGCCAAACAAGCAAAAGAAAGTCTCGAATTTCATTGATGACCAACTACGCAAAGGATACATACGACCTTCTAAATCCCCTCAGACTTCACCAGTCTTCTTTGTGCCAAAGAAGGATGGAAGGAAGCGAATGGTACAGGATTACCGATACCTAAACGAGCATACAATCAAAACAATTACCCACTTCCCCTTATCTCTCAACTTGTTGACAAGTTGAAAGGAGCTAAGATGTTCACGAAAATGGACTTACGATGGGGATACAACAATGTACGAATCAAAGATGGAGATGAATGGAAAGCCGCATTTGTGTGTTACAGAGGATCCTTTGAACCACTAGTCATGTTCTTTGGACTCTGCAACTCACCGGCTACCTTTCAAACGATGATGAACGAAATATTCGCAGACATGGAAGACATGATGGTTGTGTACATCAACGACCTCATGATTTTTACAAAAACAAATGACCCCAAGAAACATGACGAAATAGTAAAAGAAGTCTTACGACGATTACGAGAAAACGATCTATTCATCAAACCAGAGAAATGCACGTTCAGAGCAAAGGAAGTAGAATTCCTCAGAATGACCGTGTCAGACCAAGGAATCAAGATGAACGACGACAAAGTGAAAGCCATTCTGGAATGGCCAGAACCAAAGACAGTAAAAGGAGTAAGAAGCTTCCTAGGACTCACCAACTTCTATCGAAGATTCATAGAAGGATATGCCCAAGTGGCTAGACCACTAATAGACCTCACAAAGAAAGACGTTCCATTTCAATGGATGGATCAACGACAAGAAGCGTTTGATACACTCAAACGACGATTTACGACAGCACCAATACTAGCATTCCCTGACAACGACAAAGAATTCCACTTAGAAACCGACGCATCAGATTACGCCATGGGAGCAGTGCTCTCAATACGAAACGATGACAAATGGCATCCAGTTGCCTATTCCAGTCACAGTATGTCACCCAAAGAACGAAATTACCCAATAGTAGACAAAGAGATGCTCAGCATCATTAGAGCATTAGAACAATGGAGGCACTACCTTGAAGGTAGCAAATATGAATTCGAGATATGGAACGATCATGCCAACCTCCAATATTTCATGAAACAACAAAACCTAAACAGACAACAAGCCTGTTGGGCACAATACCTCTCACATTTCAATTTCAAATGGATCCATAAAGCAGGAACTTCAATGGGAAAAGCAGATGCTCTCTCCAGAAGAGAAGATCATTCACAAGGAATCAATGACGATAACAAAAATGTAACAATCATACCCGAAGAAAGAATCGAAGTAACAAAAGTAGTAATACACGATGACAGAGATGAAATCACCACGCTCATAAAGAATGCCACGGCAAAACTTAAAGAAGAATATGTCCAGAATATCAGTCGAAAGCATCAATTGGAAATGAAAGATGAATTCATCCGAACTGAAAAAGGACAGTTGTTTATACCAGACGAAGAAGACTTACGAAGAAAAATAGTTACAAAATATCACAACACACCAGTTGCAGGACATCCAGGAATAGATAAAACCACTGAAGCACTTCAACGACATTACTTTTGGCCAGGAATGACCCAATACATAAAAGAACACATCACTCGATGTGACAAATGCCAAAAGATGAAACCCACGAATTACGCCACACACAGAACTTTACAGCCACTTCCAGTACCAGAAGGACCATGGAAAGAAGTCACAGCTGACTTCATTACCAACCTACCTACGTCAAACAGTTATGACACTATCCTAGTAGTAGTGGACAGATTTTCAAAAGAAGCAGTTTTTGTTCCCACCACGAAGAATGTTACCTCCCTCCAAACTGCACAGCTCTACCTAGAACAAGTATGGAAGCAACACGGTCTTCCAGATTCTACAGTTTCCGACAGAGGACTGCAATTCACATCACAGGTGATGAAAGAAATTTGCAAACAATTACATATCACACCAAAACTTTCATCCACATTTCATCCGCAAATGGACGGACAATCAGAATGAGTAAACAGAGACTTACAACAATATCTATGACTCTTCATTCATGAACACCTGCAGCAATGGTCAAAATGGTTATCAATTGCTCAGTTTTCCTATAATGCAAAGAAACACACCGCCACATCACATTCCCCCTTTGAAATCACGAGAACATATTCTCCATGAATGGGCATAGAACCCCGAGACAATGGAAAAGCACCAGCCACTTTCCAATTTACAAATGAAATGAAAACCACGTTAGATTCCACATGAGACAGTCTCGAACAAATGAGACAATGCATGAAATTGCAGGCCGATAAACACCGATCAGATGCACCTCATTACGCCATCAGAGACCAAGTTTGGCTCTCCACAGAGAATCTTAAACTCCCACGTCCTTCAAAGAAGTTGACAGAAAGATGGCTTGGACCATATACCATCACAAAACTACAAAACCCATATTCACGCCCTATTTTTCCAGATATTTCTATCATTTTTCCCAACTTTCTATGACAACATCTAACCTTTACGATACGAAAGCCAACAAGTGCTGACTAACGCATCACGTGACTACAGTCTAGACTCACAACACGTGTTTCCTTTTTATTTCCACTTTAACTCACTCTTTTCATTTCCACTTCTTCTATTCTAGACCTTCGCACCCAGACCACATGCTAGACACATGTTGGCCTCACCTTTTAAATTACCGCTCACAGCCTCTTTCACTTCCGCTCTTCTTAAGGCTGTGGTACAGCATTCTTGATCCCCATTGCTTCTTTCTGACTCACACAGACTCCGCCTGACTCAGCCTTATCTCTAGGGCTAAGGG
>JBBPUN010000656.1:0-10633 GCA_038094715.1 Heimioporus punctisporus | reverse complement strand
GGAAACGATGACTAAGCAAGTGATAGAAGGTACCGGAAGGTGATAGAACGATTAGTCATCGTAGACGAAAAGGAAAAGATAAGTCCAAAAGTAGTCAGAGAGACGAAGAAAAGAACAAATCGTAACAGTATCGTTTATAGCATTCTGTACATAGTGGGGGATATGTTAAGTGTTTATTCTATTGAAGTGGCCCATTGTGGGTTGGAATGGGTTGGGACAGTTTGTTGGAACAGTAGTTCCAGTCAGAACATCGGAAAGAAAGAAGGTTTTCTAGCCATTTGTTACACACACAACCTTGAAGTTAAAACATTGACAACCCATCAGAGATTTGTTACTTAGTTGTTACAGGCATAGCCTACTATACTACTATGTACTAAAATGTTTTCTTATTAGGAACTCTTATTGGTGGGCGATGGTCATAAAGAAGTGAGAAAGAGTTATTGTGAGAAGAAGTCGGACTTATAAACTGGAATGAGTTGGTGGCTGAGTCATCATCACGAGTTCCCGGCAGAGTTCAATCTAGTGCATTCCAGTTTATAAGGTCGATGCTTGTGTTTAATCAAGCTTTCTCTCCCTTGTTGGTTCACCTACATACTGTGCATCATTACCGTGTGCGTGTTAGTTGACAAATGCAATGTAAACAAAAAACAGGAGTCTGTGCATAGTGACTAAATTCATACTCATACTCGAGCAATCCAACCAAGGCACCTGATGTTGTGAACTTGCCATCAGAGTTCTACCATGCACTGTGGCGTGCACTACCTTATACAACCAGCAAGTGAACCTATAGAAGGACCGGAGGGAGTCTTTATGCATCATCACAAGGACCTGCCTTATGGACAATATCCTTGGATCCTAGAGTAAAGGAATAGAAGGGATAAAGGCGACAATAACAAGACTGGGGAGTCTTGTGTCGCTTGAGGCCCGCCCCTTATATACTATTCTACTGTATGTACATGTATGGTAGTGTTTGTACATATTAGTGTCTGTGTATAGTAATAAGCTATGCTCTATGAGTCATAAGAAGTCATAAGAAGGTGCAGAGCCGTCAAGGCGATGCCAGCGCAGTCATGCCGAGTCATAGTGGAGTAAGGGTTATGACGAGGCTATGCGTAATGAGTCATGATGAGTCATTAGAAGTCGGAAGGCTGTGACATAGCCTTGCTGCGCAGCAGCGGAGATTAAGGAGGCAATGCAATGCTGTGCCGTGACTCATTTAGAGTCATGCGGTGGATGTGCCGTTGGACGATAAGTCTAGGCTGTGCGTTGCAGTGCTGGATGAATGTCTAAGCTATAATGGAAGAATTGGAGATTAAATGCATGAGGCGTCTAGCCTTTGCATAGCCATACACAGCACGGAAATGAAGATCAGAAGTAGAAGGCTGTGTATGGTGACCAATGTGTTGTTGGTCTAGACTTGTCATGTGATGTGTCATGTGATGTGTCATGTGACCAGTCACGTGACCATCTGTTGGCGAGTTGCACGACGAAGTCTGAAACAAGCGAAAGAAAGGGAAATAAAATAGGGAAAAATATGGGAAAAATGAGGGTTCATAACACCTGAGCAGTTCTACCAAGAAAGATTGTCTCACTTCCCATCCATCACCATGCTTAGATGTGCATTCATCGCCATTTATGGTATGTGAATTCACTACCTGATAAGGTATGTTCCAGTTTATAAGGTGTCACATAACACTTAAACAACTCTTCTCTCCCCACATTAGTTTCGTCATAGAACAAAGTTTAGAGTAGTAATGGTGTAGCACTACTTGGTGAAAGGATAACAGTGCAAGTAATGTAATTATTAGCGTGTAATCTATTGGTCTGACCTAACTCATAGTTCACTGATCCAGTAACACACTCAATCGCGAACTCATATAACACACCAGGGACCAGTTCATGTAGGTCTCCCAATCCAACCATTTTTCTCATCTCAATGTGCACTTAGAGTTTCTACTCTGGGTTTTGTCTGGTGCTCCTCCTCGCCTCTTTGGTATCATCAGTCTATTTTGTTTCCATCATCGTTGGACCTCCTTTACCTATTCCCCATATCTTTCGTCATCATAGTCCCTCAGGGCTTTCACTCCTAGTTCTTTGTAAAATTCCCTTCAGCTGTGTTCACACTCTTTCTCCTCTTCCTCCTCTTCTTGTTCTTCTTCCTCCTTTTCCTCCTCTTCTCATTTTTCTTTAGCCTCACTCTCTACTTCAGTTTCACATTTATCCTTCTCCTCTCTCCACACTTTCCCCTCTTCCTGTCATGTCATTGGCTTTAGCCCTTTGATTGCTCCTGTTTGGTCCTTCTTATCTTGTCTCCTTGTGTCACCCCTTCTTTGGTTGATTTAGGTGGTTTGTCGCCTTTGGCCATGCAGTAGATTTTTCGTCAGACTTCTACTTTGGACTGCTCTTCGCCTTGGCCCTTTCAATACCCCTTTCAGCCACCTTTCTTTCCTCCCTTACCATTCAATGCTGGGCCCCTCCTCATGTAGCTTGCACTTGTTACAGGTTATCTTCTAGGCTAACTGTAAAACCTAGCTGGATTGCTCCATACTAGCAGGACAGGGAGAGACTGATCAAAGAGTGCATGGCCAGCTATGAAGACTTGTTGAGAGGTGGAAGAGACATGCAAGTGCAGAGGTCTATCTGAGAGAAGAATGCCTTTCAGGTGTAACTTGATCCAGACAGGGACTTGGAGAATGTTTGAATAGTTAACAGGAGATGCCCTTCTGAAAGGATGCACATGAGACAAGGACTTGGAGAGTTGGTATCAAGTACAAGGCAGGAATGGCAAAGTTACTATGATACAAGAGGTACAAGTGATGCTTGAGGGCAAATACAGGGAGGGTGTCAGGTGTGACAGAGTGGTGCCAGGTTATGGTCAAGGGGTGCTAGGTGCAAAGGAATAAGGTGGAGGGGTGCTAGGTAGATCAAAGCTAAGGAATACATCAGTGGAAAGGGAACGCCTAAATAGTGTTTGAGGGTTTGATGACAAAGCAATGACTAAGGGAAAGAATGTTCTAAAGAATCAAGGAAGACATGTCATGAGGCGGGAGAAGGTTCTAAAGATACACAGGGATCAAAGAAACAGTGTCAGATGATACAAGGTTCAATGCACATGTTACAAGGTTCAAAGAAGAAGCAGAAATGAATACCATGAGGCATAGGTCTAGAGTGTCAAAGAAAATGAGACATCTAGGGCGAGGGGTATCAGGGTTTCGGCAAGGTGAAGACTAGGGATAAACCAGTTCAAGGGGAGTCCCATGGAGGAGAATGTCCAGAGATATGAAGGGGAAGTCCAGGAGGACATCGTAGATGATCCATTGAGGATTTGAGAGAGTGCTGGCATTCACCAGTGTTCCTTGTGATGCGAGAGTGATGGTAGACAAGGTGTCTAAGGCGAGGGAGTTCTCAGAGCATCAGGTGTGATGAAGAAAAAGAGGTGGGGCCTTAGCATATTGTAACAGCACTTTTCCCTGGGATAAGGGCAGAGCACAGGATGTACTCATGCCCACCCACCTGGTTGGCACAATCATCGCATATCGCCCATTGGGGCTTCAGCCTCACTTCAATGTGTTCTCCTTTGGCTTTGGAGGTCTTCTCTTCTTTGCCTTCTGCCCCAGCTGCTATTTTCATTTTACTGCTCCCTTCCTATTTGTTTTGGTCAGCCAGTTCTCAACTCCTCACTTTCTGCTTACTCCTCAGTTGTTGGTCTTGATGCTGATATGGTCAGGCCAGAGGATGCTGAGCTGGTCCTGCCACAAGTGTTGTAGTTTATTGTATTGGCATACCAAATTGCTTTCTGGACTTCATCGCTTGGCGCCCAACCTGATGCAATGACCGCCAAGGTGTGTGCCCTTGTGAGCTAGTTGCAGGAGGTCTAAGGGAAGACGACAACTGACCTGCACCCAAGAGTACTCAGAAAGTCTCAAGTGGGGGAGAAGTCAGAAGGGGAGTGATGTATCAGATGCCCAATACTCACTACGCTTGATACTGTACTGAGAAGGAGCTACCGAGCGAAGGGAGGAGAATGCCTTGGAGGGGAATACCAAAGGAGGACAAACTGTTGCTCCCTGGCCCATCCTTGGGGTTTATATACTATTCTACTGTTTGTACATATGTGGCGCAGTTTGTACATATGATACTACAAGTATGGTAATAAGCTGTGCGTGACAAGTCATAATGAGTCGTGAGGAGTCATCGGAAGTGGGAGGCTGTGGTATAGCCTTGCTGCGCAGCAGCGGAAATGAAGGAAGCAGTGCAATGCTGTACTGTGACTCTTCTAGAGTCATGAGACGTTTATGCCAAAGGATGATAGGACTGGGCTGCACATTGCATTGCTGGATGAATAAATAAGCGAGAATGGAAGAAGCGGAAATTAAGTGCATGAGGTATCCATCCTCTGCATAGCCATACACAGCACAGAAATGAAGAGCAGAAGTAGAAGGCTGTGTA
Source organism: Heimioporus punctisporus (assembly GCA_038094715.1). Classification (NCBI taxonomy): domain Eukaryota; kingdom Fungi; phylum Basidiomycota; class Agaricomycetes; order Boletales; family Boletaceae; genus Heimioporus; species Heimioporus punctisporus. The sequence continues at coordinate 6,184 of JBBPUN010000656.1, read as the reverse complement.
TGGTGACCAATGTGTTAATGGTCTAGATCTGTCATGTGATGTGTTATGTGACCAGTCACGTGATCATCTGTTGCGAGCTTCACGACAGAGTCTAAAAACGAGCAAAAGAAGGTGAAATAAAATGCGGAAAAATAAGGGAAAAATGAGGGTTTATAACACAACCTGTCTTCCAACCACTCTGTTTCTCAAATTTCTCGACTTTAAGGAGCCCTTGGAAATACTCCTTCTGCCCATCTGGTTAGCCTACATCTTAGTTTGATTGTCTCAGCACCTACATGGGTCCTTTGGTACTCACCAACTAAAGTCTCCTTCTTAGCTTCAATCTTTTGGTGCTTCAGAATTGTCATTTTGGCCACCAATTGCATCTGGCATTCCACAGCTTCTTGATGCTGTTACAGCTGTTCAGTGTGTAGATCCTTCGGCTCATGCCTTGGTGCTGCCATTAGTTTGGCTAGGTTGATTTTTTTGGACATGGTGATGTTTTTGATGTGTATCTCTCTCTCCTTGGGCTGTTTTTATACCAGGCTGCCTTCAGGTATGCTTGCCCCATCTGTGGGTTGGTTCCCGTCACCCTCGGCCTCTCGCTCTGCTTCATGTTTGGTCACTTCACAACCTCCATGTTCCTTGATTGCATCTTTGCTGTTGCCAACTGGGGAGGGTTGGTATCTCAGTCCCTCTCAGGGTGCTGTAGAGCATGCATGATTGTTTCTACACCAGTTCTACTTTGACTTATCACTCATTTCAGTTTCCATCATTTACTTCGCTTTCTGTTGGATAGGTTTGTGAAAGAATAGTCACTGAATCGTCACTTTTTGTTCTACCTTCTATTCCTCATGTTCATCTCACTTCTCTCACATTTTTTTCAACCTGATTATTTATTTACATTTCTGGGGCATATAATGTACTACAAGTTGTAGTCTAACCCCAACTCCTTCCTCAGCCACTCTACCTCTTCCTCCTGCTCCATCTCCTTCGTCCATTGGATTTGCTCTTCCTGAGTGTTCCACAGATGGGAGCATGCGACTTGGAGCACCAACAGTGTCCTATTGTGCTTGGTCCGAGGTACTGGCTGGAGCACAATAAGGTGCACTACTGGCATCCTCACTGGCTCCCTTTTGGCCTCTTGTCCCCTCTCCTTCTCCTTCCAGACCTCTTTTTCTCTCTTCTCCCTTTCTCTCTTCTTCTCCTCCTCCTCCTCCTCCTTCCATGCCCCCTTCTTCTCCTTTGGCACCTTTGCCTTTGCCTTCCCCTTGCCCTTCTTTGCAGGTATCTCCTCCTTCTCCTCCTCTCTCTCACTCTCCAACAATATCGAGATTGCTGTTGCCATGTTACTAACAGGCGATGCAACCCAGACTGGGTGTACATCTGCATAGACCACTGTAGTGTTACTTTATCAACTCACCAACAAATATAGTTAAGATGACTTACCCTTCGGTTTACTTGGCCCTGCCACTGCTTTCTCCATCACCTGCACCAATGGTGTTACCTTCACTGTTTTGAGGATGACTGGCTTTGGTGCTACTGTCATCCAAGGCCTTGGCCCGAGTTTCTTGGGGCAAGGGTGTTACAAAACCCACAATCACACCCTATTTTTTCTGATATTTCTATCATTTTTTCCAACTTTCTATGATAACATCCAACCTCTACAATATGAAAGCCAACAAGTGCTGACTAACGCATCACATGACTATGGTCTAGACTCATAACACAAGTTCCCTTCTTATTCCCACTTTGACTCACTTCTTTTCATTTCTGCCTCTTCTATTCTAGACTCCACATTCCAGACCACATGCTAGATGCATGATGGCCTCGCCTTTTTAATTACTGCGCCTTGTTTCTCTTATTTTTCATTACCGCTCACAGCCTCTTTAACTTCCACTCTTTTTAAGGCTGTGGCACAGCATTCTTGATCCCCATTGCTTCTTTCTGACTCACACAGACTCTGCCTGACTCAGCCTTATCTCTAGGGCTAAGAGCATGGACTTATATAGTAATATTGAGTACCAAACATGTACAAATATATAAGTAGTATATAAAGGCCCAAGAGCTGGCCAAGAGGACCTTAGTTCATCCTCTTTGGTTTTCCTCTACAACCAACGGACTTAGCAGAACATCAACTTCTCTCTCTCTCTACAACAATCCTAAGTAAGTGGCCTATAGCCTTAAGTGGTTGTAGGGTTGCTTCAAAGAGCCTGTCTTGCCTGCATCATGCTGAGCCTGTCCCTGACCTGCACACCTCCCTGTTCTTTTGGCACCACTCGCACAGGTCAACTGTACTCATTGTCATCATCATCATTGTTGGTGCTGCCATCACAGCCTTCGCTGTGGCTGTCTTCCTCCAGATAGCACATCAGGGCTGCTTGTCTCCTTTGTCCTTGCCCTCACCCTTGTTCTTGTTCTCTTCCCACATACGCTGTTCTCATTAGCCTCTGATTTTCTCTCTGGCTGGATCACATACCTCGCATGTTGCCAACACAGCTGACACTTCTGTTGACCTGTCACCTGCTGGTTCTACTGTCATCACCACCACCACCACCACCTCCTCCACATTTGTCATCATTGTCACCAGCATTGGCATGTCCACTGTCATTGGTGCTTTGAGTTGTGTGCTTGCCAGCACCATTTGCATTGTGGCTACCCACTTGCACTCCTTCCATAGATCGAAGGTTGTGGCTGCCTCATTGAGCAGCCACATCACCTCCTCATCAGCACCAACATTGAGTTCCAGCACGTCCGCATCATAGAGTGTGGCCTCGAACTTGTCCTGAAAGTTTCCGTTAGTTGGTCACTACCCACGATCTGCATGTCACACATTGAGACCTCTCTGAACTCCCCCATCCACATTCACATCTCCTCCTTTAGGTCCTCCCTATTGTCAGGCACAGTCCTTGTGATGGCTTTGAGCGCTTGAAGCATCACGTCATATTGCTGCTGCATGAGCTGCCATGTATTGTCCCCATTGTGGTTGAGAGCACAGAAATATCCCATGGATCCCAATGTTGTGGACTGGATGCTTGTCAATTGCGACATGTCAATGTGTTGGTGTTGGTGGTAAGAATGAAAAGAATCTTGACACATTACTGGTCTGTGCCCACATTATATGCGACATGTTTACCAAGGTCCATTGTGCTGACTAAGCGCACTGCCACATCCAACCAAGGATGGTCAGCAGCTAAGTCCCCCTCAGATGTAGAGCACATAGTGGCTCTACAGTTATATTCTACCATTTTTAATATATAAGACCTCTGATCCTATTTCTCGAATCACCTGTATACTGTTTTGACCACTCTTTTCTTCTGCTTAGATTGATTAGACCGACCAATCCAACTCAGAAACTCATTATGGGTCACCACCGATGATCCCTTCAGTCCAAATACCCTTCAATGGGTTAGATCAACGGTACTTTGTATTTTTGGCACATTTTCTACATTATTTTTCCATTATCTTCATTTTCACCTTAGTCGAGCTCACTCGGCAATTCAAAGTTTCATAGTGTCAGTCCAACTATAATCGGCCAATGACTCGTTTGACAGGTAGATTTCCGATCTTACCCCCTACCTTATCTTTCCCCTTAATCCCATTCACTTTTGTTTCACCAATACATTCGATACACAGTCTGGGGTATGCCCTGGTCTATAAGTCTGTATTTTTGCGGAACAAAAAAAGAAAACATCTTTCACACCCCCTTTGCATTATTGTCCTCCAAGAATCAATCCTGGCCCTCTGTCCTTTGTGAAATGTTGCTGAAACCCCACCATCATCATTGCTAACATTCCCAGCACCCTTCTCCATCGGTCAGGCACAGCCAGCGACCCCTTCATCCTCTCTATCTTTCTCAACTCACCACTCAGCCCAACAGGTGCCGATTATTGTCACTGCAAGCATTGACCTTAGGCAACTTGCATTATCGCTCTACCCATCATCTATCTGGCAGGTCACAGCCTTCGGCAACCTGCCTCATTGTTATCTATCACCTTTGTCATCCATCAGACAAGTCACAGCCTTTGGCAACTTGTCACATTGTTGTTTCTGTTCCCTTCTCTCTGCTGGACTAGTCTTGGCCTTTGGCCGCTAGTCTCCTCATCTCCCTTACTTTTCATTGAACTAAAAGCTGTCAAGTATAGTTTCTTTCTTGACTCTACAAAGGTCTACTCATTACAGGGTCCCTTGGGAGAACAAATCATGTTCCCCTTTTCACAACTACACTATGGGAGGTAGGGACTGTTATGTGAAGTGTCTCTTGATGTTATGTGAAGCGTATTCTTGGGGATCGACCGAAGGCTGACCTACTGGCAGGACACTCATGAAGAGGTACGACTCAGCCAGAGGGGAGATCTGTACATTCAAAGAACGGTCAATGGGACTATACGCTTTGGAAAAGCAGAGAGAAGACTCAGGGATACTCAGATATGATGAGGACTCAAGAACAATGCTGTATTGCGCAGATCGAGAATGGGAATGTAAAGTACAGGGCAGCTGGGATATATACTAGGGAACATGTAAGTGTGGAATCCTATGGAATATAGAAGAATGGAGCTACTAAGCAATGATGACAGACATTGCTGTGGAGAGGCTGTCCAAGGAAGCAAAAAAAGATCAAGACAAAGAAGAAATGACTAAATGAGGAGAATCATAATGTGCGGGCTGCCAACAAAGATCAGAAGGTGAATGTATTTGAAAGAGTATAGTGGCATGCCAAAGATAAGGTTGTAGGTGGGGTGAAGATAAGATAAGACGAAGATAGAAAAAGAAAGGGAGAAAACCATAACACTTGAGGGATCAACAGAGGCTTACTCCGAGGCAGGACACTCACGAAGAGGTATGACTCAGCCTGGAGGAGATATCTATACATTCAGAAGAACAGTCAGTGAGACTATATGCTTAAGAAAGCGAAGAGAATGCTTAGAGACTTAGGGGACTAAGGAGGACTCAAGAATGATGCTAGATTGTGCAGATCAAGAATAGGAATACTAGGTACAGGGCAGCAGGTATAAGTACTAGAGGATGCATAAGTGTAGAACCCTATAGAATATGGAGGAAAAGAACTACTAAGCAATGATGACAGACATTGCTGCAGAGAGGCTATCCTAGGCAAGTGAAAGAAGGATAAGACAAAGAGGGAATGACTAAACAAGAAGAATCATTATGTGTGGACTACCAATGAAGATCAGAAGATGAATGTATTTAAAAGAGTAAAGTGGCATGCCAAAGATGAGGTTGTAGGTAGGACAAAGATAAGATAAGACGAAAGTAGATGAAGAAAGGGAGAAAACCGTAACAGGGACTAACCATCTTAGCCTCTTCTAGTTATCTTCACTGCATCTTTTACCTTGCATTTGTAGGTTGGTTCTTCGTTTCTATTCATTGCAAGGTGAATAACTCCTTTTTGGTACATTATGAGAAGCATAGAGATGACAACTGCCAACAGTTTCCCATCTTGGTGTGCTATAAAGCTCTCAGCGAGCTTGCCCAGTGCCTGTATCCCTCTTATTCTTGACCTCTTACTGATGCCACACACCAGAATCCAGCCTTCCTGCTCTACATGCAGCTGTCGTCCACTTAAAAGGTTTGACCTGGCCAGTGACCTCCAACCTTCTACTATGGTATGATATGGTAAAATACCTTTTGTAATCTAGCTTATATTATTTTCTACAAAGCAGGGACTGTTTGAGGGGGGAGGATGCCCTGTCTCCAAATAAGAAAACTCATAAAAACTGTGTGGTTGACCATTCCCCTGAGCAATCCAAGCATGAAGTTGCTTTGCCTGAGGAAACAGCAAGTTATCGATTAGTGTTTGAAATTTAAGCTGATATATTTTGCATTTAGTCATTCCAAAGGTCCTCTGCCGATGGCACCAGTTGTTTGCCTGAACAATCCCATCAAGAAACTCAGGATGATTTTCTTGCCAGTGTGGTCAGTCTTTTTTTCTCTCTAGTCTTTAGTAATGGTTAATTGTCATCTTCTAGTGGCTCCCTTTCCTGGGTGAACTGCAAGAGGCCAATGGCAGAGACCTTCATGAGGCTGAAGGTGTTACTGCTATGGTAAGTAATTCATCTGGAAATGGGAAATCCTTGTTCATTTTGTGAACCTCAGAAAGATGTTCTGAGATCACTGTCACACTCTCTCCTCTCAACTAGTCAAGATCGTGATGCTACTACAACACCAAAGCCTCTCACTGATGAAA
>JBBPUN010000655.1:0-10634 GCA_038094715.1 Heimioporus punctisporus | reverse complement strand
CGAGGATGATGCGAGCGATAGTGGGACGGTCAGTCCGCCCGGACCGCTGACCCCGACGACGGGCGTGTACATGTCCGCGTCCGCGTCGAGTCTGACGCTGTCGACGGCTGCGAGTCGTTCGGTCGAGTATTTCGACACGTCGTTGCAGACGACGCCGACGTCTGAGGTGCCGGACATTCATGGGCTGGTGTCGAATTTGGGTGATCAGGGCATGTCGGACGGGTCGAATTACGACGTGAGTTTTCTTTTGTTTTCGATGCGTTCCTGTCGGTGTTGAATGTTTCTTTTTGGTAGGCGCTCCTGTTGATTGCGGATTTGCTAGGGCCGGCTACGCCGCCGCCACCGCCACCGGCGAGCGTACCGTCGCCGTTGACAGAGGAGGGCGAGGGAGGGTTGGAGGAAGATATGGAAGACGAGGAAGGCAACGAAGGCGAGCTGGAACTGGACGTCGAACCAGAACCAGAGGAACCGGAACCGTCGTATCTCGTGGGCGAGGTCGAACTCGTACGGAGACGGGTGACCAAGGACGGACGGATCAAGCTGAAGATGACGTTGTTGGGCGCGCCCGTGGAGAAGTGTGCGATTTGCATGACACAGTTCAAGGAGAGGGATACGGGGATCTTGGGAGCGACCTGTAAACATGCGTGCGTTCGCTCTTATTCTTGTCCTGGGCGGTCTGACGTGTTGCAGATTCCACGAAAAATGTTTGGAGAACTGGCTGGACCGGAGCCAAACGTGCCCGCTCTGTAGGGAACGCTTGGATGCGCGATGAGCACTCAAAGGCGTCGTACAATCAAATCGCGCTTTTGCGAATTGGGGGTTTGTATTTCATGTCCTTGTCTCCCTTGTCTGTGCATCGGGACTTTTTTTTCTCTCTTCTCTTATTTTTTCTTCTCCCCCTCGACATGGTTGCAACACATTTTCGCACCTACCTAACATACGCGCCTCACTCATACGTCGTTACTCACAAGGGGAGATTGGAGGGGATATATTACATGTCTGGCATCCATTCGCATTTCATTCATTTTTAATATCATTCATTTTTTTTTTCATTCACCATTTTTTCTTCCATATTCTCGTTCACTTTTTTGCGCTGGCGCCAAGGACAGCTTGAGGGGGACGTTCTGGTCAATGTTGTCTGTAGTTGCTGTGACGAGATCGATGTTTGTGTGTCTACGATCGAGGATGGCCGATGAGTGTGGGTGTGGGTTTGTCCGGTGATGATCAAAGGGGGCTTCCATTCCGACCCTTGATCACTAGCGTCGACGTGCGAGTGCCCTCGGATTGACGAGAAAGAGGGTGCTTCCGAGGAGCGCTCGGTTCGGTTTGCTTCAGGGATGCCGACGACGGCCGAGGGGCACGAACTTCCTCGGTGCGAGAGTGTGGGTTGGGACCGTTCTCAAGAACGTACGACCCTGCAATCATAAATCATAATGAAATGGAAAACGTACACGAAAGAGGAAGAAAAAACGTATGTACATGACAACCGAGGATACAGGTCGTTCGATCACCGTGCTGGGTGTCTGAGGGGGAGCAATAGTTTTGGGTACGGCGGCGGTGCAACGTGCTTGTTGCGGAGGATCGAGCGGATCGGGCCGCTCGAGCGTCTGTACGCGCCTGTCGTCGAGGCCCATGATGCGTGCGTGTCGTCCTCTGGGAGGACGAACCGGGTCTGTTTTATCCGACCGTGTTCGTCCTCGACGTTACGCAAGGGTTTGTCTGGGTTGACGACCCGAACGGTGCGGTTGAGAGAATCAGAGTCGGTCGATTTCGAGCGACGAGGGGGCGTAGGTGGACGCGGTCGACGAGCGTCGTCGTCGAGCGCGAGCGCTTCCAAGTCGTCGAGGAGGTCGTCGTCCATGGGATGCGTGACACACAAACAGCACGCGTGACAGGGGTTCACCGTTCATGACTTTCACGTGACCATTTATAACAAGTTGAAGTCGCACGTGACTCAACACGCGGGGACGTCACTTCCCCCGCCGCGAGAAACACGAGTCAGCCACGGAAAGTATCCTGACCGACGACGTCCTTGGTGTTAGGCCATCGACTCTCTTTTTTTTTTTTTGAACAGACGATGCCGCCCGCGCAACCTCAACCACAATCTCATCGTAGACCGTTTTCTAATACCATCAACCAGCAACCACCGTCGCCGACGAGGCAGGAAAAACCCAAGTCCGATCCACCGCTGCCGAGACAGAACAGCAAGACGACGCCGCCGTCGCCGCCAAAGGTCATCACCGACAAGAACAGGCTCTTGGAGTTTCACCGCGTCGGGTTCTTGGGCGAGGTCCGTTTCTCGGTTTGAATTTTTTTTCCGTTTGACGGTGGCTTGAAACACGCCTTACAGGGTGGCTTTGCTCGGGTTTACGAGGTCAAGGACGGCCACGGAACACGCCACGCATGCAAGGTCGTCACGAAAACCTCTCTCAAGACCAAGAAGGCAAAGACCAAGGTCTGTTTTCTCTCCCTTGCGGGTACGTGCATCGAACCTCGCTCCCCGCCCAGCTCTACGCCGAAATCAAGATTCACCGTTCGCTGTCGCACCCGAACATCGTCCGGTTTTACGAATGTTTCGAAGACGACGACAACGTTTACATGACCCTCGAACTCTGTCACAGTGGCTCGCTCATGGACATGCTCCGTCGCCGTCGTCGTTTCACAGAGCCCGAGGCGCGCTTCTTCTTGGTCCAGATCATCGGTGCCTGCAACTACATGCACACGCACCAAGTCATTCACCGCGACCTCAAGCTCGGTAATTTGTTCCTCGACGCGAACATGAACATCAAGGTTGGTGACTTTGGCCTCGCTGCGCTCATCGAGAATCCAGGCGAGCGCAAGAAGACGATTTGTGGCACGCCGAATTACATCGCCCCCGAAGTTCTCTTTGACACCGCAAACGGACACAGCTTCGAGGTCGACACGTGGTCTATCGGTGTCATCCTCTACACGCTCTTGATCGGTCGCCCGCCTTTTCAGACAAAGGACGTCAAGGATATCTACACGTCTGTCTCTTGCCTATTGTGTTTGTTGCCATCTCAACGCCCACTCTAGGCGCATTCGCGATAATGTTTATGAATTCCCGCCGGAGAGACGCATCTCTGCCGACGCACGTGAATGCATCACGTCCATTCTGACGCCAGACCCGAGTCAGCGTCCCACGCTTCTCGAAATCATTGCATCACCTTTTATTGACTATGGTATCATACCGCCTTTTATTCCCAACTCTGCCCATGACGCACCGCCCGACTTTCGATACATCACCCGTCCGATGTCGATCATCAACCTCGTCAAGCTCAAAAAGGCGACGTTGCTGGACGACGATCAAGGTGTGGACATGGACGCGTCGGCGGTACATTCTTCCCATCCTGTGTCTGACAAGACGACCAACCCGACGACGTCGAGCATTGCCCAACAAGAAAAGGAGTTCCAAAAGGCGGTCCAGCCTGGCAGTCCCATCTCTGCGTTGCTCAGCTCGGCGAGACAACCCCTGGTCATGTCCACGACCAACACTGCAAAAGAATCCCCGCTCTTCCGTAAACTGCAAGCGGCCAAGGAGACGAAGCCTTCTCCTCTCCGTACAGTCCGTTCGACGCGGGCGTTGGGTGACATTGAGGAGGAGGAGCAGGAAGCACCGCGCGGTATGCGGGAAAAGAACTTTGATTTGCAGAGGCAAAAGGAGCTCGAGTCCCAAAAGGCGCGGATCGTGGCTCAGATGGCGCCCGTCGCAGGACATGGTGCTCATCGGACCGATGAAGAGCAAGAAAACGTGCCTCCCGTACGCAAGGACGTCAAGGGCAAAGAACGCGTACGCGAGGAGCGTAAGGAGACAGTGCCCGTGCCGGACGTGGAGGAGACACAATCGCGCGTGACGGGATTCGACGCGGCTGCGCGAACGTTGACGTTGGCGTTTGATGCCAAGGCGATGGGCAAGGTGTTTCGCGATCCGCGCGAGGACGCATGTTTACCGGACGAACGCGTGTTTATCGTATCGTGGGTCGATTATTGCAACAAGTACGGAATGGGCTACGCGTTGACGGACGGGTCGGTGGGCGTGCATTTCAATGACAGTACGACCTTGATTCTCGCCGCGGACAAGCAGTGAGTGTTTCCCCCTCGTTGGTGCACGCGTTCTTGACTGGCGTCAGTTACTTTGATTATATCTCGTCCCGTCGACACGGTCAAGTGTATGTGCGCAAGAACTATTCCGTGTCCGAGTTTCCAGAGGATCTGAAGAACAAGGTGTATCTGCTCAAACATTTCGAACGGTACATCATGGATCGACTGTATGGCGACTATGATTACACGTTTGAAAACATGGATCGAACGAAGGGTATGGACTTTGTTCAAAAGTACCTCCGAATGAAGCACGTTATCGTATTCAAGATGAGTCACGACGTTTTACAGGCAAGTCGCGTGCGTTTTTGACGTGCTCGGGGCTGACGACTTGACAGTTCAACTTTTACGACCATTCCAAAGTCATTCTGTCCTCGCACGGTTTGCTGGTGACGCACATCGATAAGAACTACAAGCTGACGCGGTTCACGTTAAGCGAGGTGATGGCCCAGGCGCTACAGCCGGTCATGATGGATCCCGATCAGGCCAAGTTTCATCAACGGTTGGTGGACAAGCTAAAGTATTGCAAGGAGGTGTTGACGAGCATACGGAATGCGAGCGCCGGGTTGGGGGAAGATAAGCGGTAGCGGCTTTGGACGTTGGTTTATTTTTTTTCATTTCATTTTTACTTGTTTTCGTGTGTGCGTTTTTTTTTTCACGATGCATGACGTTGAACGCGTGATAAATGTTGACCGGTTCGTGCGGGACAAGACAAGGTGAACTCATGGTGGACCATGAACTGGGACTCGCCTTTCGAATTTCGTTCGTGTTTCCCCATTTGTGCTTCTTTACTTCCGATTCATCATTCCCATTGCCCAGGTGCGAAATGAGGCCGGCCGGCCGCCGCCAGACGAAAAAATACAGTGGTCACTTGCAATATATGCTCCGTCAATTTGGATGTGCGAATTGACGGGGGAGACGTTTTCTGTGAACCTCAGAAAAAGAATGTGCATATATAACCTTTTGGACGTACAATTGTCATGGCGATAGCCCCATAGTAATGGGAAAGCACCGTCATCATCGTGCACATGGACACTACAGTCTAGAGCGCGGGAAGCGATGTTCCCTCGTTCGTGTAGTCTTTGATCTTGGGAAAGCCGTCAAACGTGCAATGCACACATATAAAGAAAGCCAGCAAGACCCACAGAAGCAACACGACCACTACCTTTTTTCACGGTGAGCGGGTTTCTCCCTCCAACGACCACACCACACAAAGAAGGGGTCGCTCACACGATCTATCGTCCCTCGTAGGTCCCCATGTTGTTCCCTTCTCCAGTCCTCGTCTTGGCGAGCTTGCTCGGGCTGTCTGGGCTGGCGCGTGCAACGTGCTTGGCATGCCCCAACTGCATTTATGATCCCCTTCCGGACAACGAAGGGAACGCGTGCCTGAATTACTGGACGTGCTCCGGCGATACCATCACGTGCTATTACCCCTCCGTCTCGGACCCGGGCACGTACACTGCGTGCGCGTTTACAGGCTCCGGTTCGGTGAGTCCACTTTGAACGCGTTCTATAAAGGAAAGCAAAAAGTTGAACGTATCTCCCCCTCGAAAAAAATAGGACTTTGTGCTGACGGCGAGCTCGCCCTCGGTGTGCGCCGACTCGGACATTGGAGACAACTCCAAGTGTGAACCGAGCAACGATCCGTGGAACGTTGGGACGAACGCCTGTACGGGCTCGGAGGCGTACGTGGGCGAGCCCAACAGCGGTCTCCTGTAAGCCTTTGGGTTCGTCTACGTTGCTACGTTTTGCAGTGTGAACAAAAAAAAAAAAGTCCACTGGCGCGTCAGTCCTGTAAAGACACGTTGAGCCGTCGATCTGCAAGGTGCCGGTGAGTACCTGATTCTTGAAAAAGGAGGTGTACGGTCGAACAAGTAGCATTCTATTTCCTGTGCCGGTTTTTTTCCAGCCAGCGGTGCACGTCAGTGTCACACCCCCGTTCTCATGACGACGCCGATCCAGTTTCATGATCATACCCCCGTTTCTCTTTAGCTGGCAATCTTCAGTGTGTGACTTGGCGCTGGATACACGCGTCTCCGAACAGTTCGTAAGAAAAAATCAGATATTCGTACATCCCACGTAGTTGCAACGACGAAATCTGAACTCGCCAGCGGTGCATATGCTATCCCAGGGACAGCTAGGGTCCGGGGCTGGTTCGCACCCTGCTCACCTCAGCGATGTGGTCACCGTAGAGAGTCGACGGACGACTTGCCTTCGCGACAGCATGGTTTCCACTCAGTAGGTGCTACGCAAACACTACTGTAGCTCTGAGAAGGAAAAGAAAAGTGACCGTGTCTCACGCCCGGGGGAGGAAATGACAACATACCACACGTCTACTGCTAGCAATTGAGACGCTAGAAGCAGCAAGGATGACGAGGCTCTTCGTAAATTTCATGTGAACGGTTTTCTGCCGGCGGGAGGTTGAGTGCGGTTGAAACCGAGAATTGTGTTTATGTCCCTTTGTGTAACATCGTTCCCGATCATTTTTATGGACTTGATACGTGATGATTTTTTGACGGCCAAACGGGGGTGCTTGCACAGCAGCCCCTCTAAAAGCACCAGCCGAACTCAGTTGGAGTACTGGGGCACGACAGAAACAATTGCGTAACATGTCAGCCTCGCTGATCGCTTAGCAGTGTTACAATTTTATTACTGCGTTCAAGGTCGGTATTCTGTAGACATGCGATACTTGGCAACCCTTCTAACTGCAAGATGAGAAAACGTACAACGTCCCGGTTCATAGTGGGCGTGCTGAATTCCACGGCCGCGATGGCAACGAGTTGAAGCATCCCCATCAGGAGAAGTTGAGAGGTAAGTTCAGTGTGAAGTTTGTTTCGCGGTTCACCGAGTAGGTATGAGACTGCCTTTCTGCAGTGCATTACAAAGTTGTCTTCATGACACAATTGTTGTGGACCTCTGCCTGTACTGAGATAGTATCCCCCGCGGGCACGCGAGTTTACCTGGAGTCCTGAGACATGTCTTGGAGACAGGGTGAATATGTAATCACGTGACATCTTCCAACGTGTCACAAGCACGCGCGCCGCGTTTCAAAGTGTTCAACCTCTCGAAGGCTCGATCAGCGTGGCGTCGCAGGTTAACCGTATGGCGCTTGATGAAACCATTGGGATAAACGATCGTTCTAATTCACAGTTTGTACCATTCCCACAAAAGGCGTGCCACCGGCTGCCGAGGCTGGAAGCAGAACAAGTTTGTATTGAACTTGCCACGGTGGATGTCAGAACTTCTATTTCCCATACACGTTCCATTATCTATCCTCGTTTCCTACACATGTTCACTGCCTTTCTAGCCTCACTCTGTACACATGTAAAGCATAGCCCAGATAACGCTTCAGTATAAGTAAGACAGATGTAGCAGTATAGTTTCCTCAGAATCAGAATATCTTTTCTCTTCTTTCAAGGGCTGAGCACTTTGCAAAGCATTGTTAGAAGCAACTCTAACATTATTCTGATTCTCTCCACTTGGTCACCGACACTTCGTCCTTGACCTCCGCACACCTTTATCCTTCACATCCTTACGGGCCGAACCGCAAACGGTCCGTTCGCTTATCTCATCATTCCCAATCCGGCAGCTCGTCGTCAGGCTCGACTCGCCGACTATCAGAAGGAACTTCGGCAACGCCGAAAACGTCAAGAACTACTTGACAAATTATACGAAGACCAATACAAGTGGGAGAAAGCTCGCAGATCACCCGCACCATCTCCAGAACCTCAGCTAACCGCTGCTGAGTGGTTCTCAACACCAAACCTTAAGACTCTCCCACTCCTCTCCACAACCGGAGAGGAATTCCTTCTTCCCACTCTATACTTAGAGTAGATACCAAGACTTTAATTTCCGCCCTCCTCGTGGTAGTGGCTAAATAAAGTCAAAGTGTCATTCCAAGTCCGACAACCTTCCCCCCCTCCTTGGAGCCCCTCAGGCTCCGAACAATCTCATCAAGACATGTCTGGTGACGGCGAACCCAGTTTGGAGGGCCTCACCCCCGAAATGAAAGAAATCGTGGCCAAATTGGTCGCAAAACAGGTGCTAGAAGCATCAAAAAACATCGTGGCCCAAGTAAAGGCCCAAATACAAAAAGAAACCCGGAGAGACAACCGGTATGCCAAGGCCGAGGAGGTCAAAATGGCGGACCCAATCTTCGAAGAAGATGCCAAGGAACTTGGCAAAAATTATATAAGCAAACCCCAAAACTACGATGGGGATAAGAAAAAGTTCCACGTCTGGTGGCGCCAGGTCGTGGTATACCTAGGAGGATTCCGACACCAACCGTCGGACTTCCAAAAAATCAACATCATCCTGTCATTTATGACGGAAGGGGCGGCGGCCCGTTACGCAAACTACCTCCTCGCATCAGGGGAGTTAGAAACCAAGTCATGGGAGAGCTTCAAGCTCAACATGGCATCCAACTTTGCCCCCGTCGCCCTGAGACGCACAGCGCGCGACGAATTAAAAACAATGAGACAAAAGCGAGATGAAACGCTCGAAGATTTCATCACAAGATTTCACCAAACGGTCTTTGAGGCCGAATACGACCAGGACTCGGATGCCGAGGAACTGGTCTACTACCTCCGGAGAGCGGCCCGGAACCAGATCGTCGAGGGAGTGGAGCTCCATCAACCAGGAATGCTCCAAAACTACAACCTCGAGGACTGGATCCAGGCCCTCTTACAACACGAAAGGGTTCTCGAGGAGATCGCCGAAAGAAAACGGAGCGTCGCTCCACAAACACAAGGCGGGTCTTCTCAGACTCAAAATAACAACGCGGCCCCCACAAAGCAGAACACGTGGACGGCCAACAAAAAACCCGAGGGCTGGGTAAGCCCCAATTACAAAGGGAAACGTCCCATCGCGAACTATGTTCGCCCTGGGACTGCTCCCACGACCATTTCCGCTGCTTCTAGCAGCACAACCACCGCAGCACCTGTCACTTCGACGGTGCACCCAAATCAAGCCGGTACATTTGGGGGCAGCGGAGTGCCGATGGACCTGTCACAAGCCCGTGCCGAAAACAAATGTAGGCAATGCGGCAAACCTTGGCCATGTGCGGACCACATGAGGGCCAAGAGGACGGTAAGGACGATGACATTCCGAAACCGTCAAATCGAATACTACGATGCGGAAGGGCTGGCCGCAGCCATCAAACAGGTGGAGGAAGAGGATTTTCCCGCCGGAAGTCAATGAAAGGAGCATCTGACTTCCGAAACACATGTATTCCCATCGATAAAAACAATAAATATTCAATTCTTCCCATCGATGAGAAGGAAACTCCTAAAATAAAATTCAAATACCTAGGGCCAGAAGGAAGAAGACCCCAAAAAGGATCAGAAGGCGCCGCAGGAAAAGACCTCTGCAGCGCTGAAGAAATAATCATACCACCCCGAAAACGTGTGTTGGTGGGCACACAAATTGCCATCAAACTTCCTTCAGGAACTTACGGAAGAATCGCTCCACGAAGCAGCCTCGCAGCCAAACACGGGGTAGATGTGGGAGCAGGCATCATAGATAAGGATTACCGAGGTGAAATTAAGGTTCTCCTTATCAACAACTCCGACATCCAATTCCCTATAAAAAGGGGAGACCGAATCGCCCAACTTATCATCGAAAGGATAGTTGAGGACGAGATGGAGGAAGTCAAGGAACTGGACATGACAAGCCGAGGAAACAAGGGATTTGGATCTACGGGAGTCAAGAGTCCAATGATGGCACAAGACACTTCGAAGCCAAGTACCGGCCGGGAGCCCAATGTGGGGTGCACTAACGGTGGTGCTTCCTCGTGGGAAGAGCGTACACCAGAGAACACACGGTGTCCCACGGGAACAGCTGAGAAGGCGCAAAGTACGGGTCAGATGGTCGAGAAGGGGGATCACTACCCCAACCATGCGAAACCCGCCGTGAGCTGGACAAACCCAGAGACATTGGACAGGTCGCATGGGACGGGCACATTGCGCCCAAAAGTAGACCAAACGACGACCCCGAAATGCAAGTCTGCTGAGGACTCCACAACACGAGGAGAATGGTGTAATACGGTAGACCCGTGGACGTGTCAATGGATCAAAAAAATCATAGATCAAAAAGATGAACAAAGGGCTGAAAAACATCTAAGGTCATTTGTCCACGAATCGAGGGTCCAAGAAATCACACCTATCTTCATACAACAATTAAAGCAAGCGACACCACTCGAAGCGCACTTTACAATTCGGGAACTGCAAAACAAACCCCGATTTATCCAAAGAAAAAGATCAAAAAATGCACTAGAAGTGGAAGTCGCAATAACTACTCAAACGGGAAAGACGGTCAAAACTATGGCACTAGTAGATAGTGGCTGCACGGGAACAACCATCGATACGAAGTTTGCAAATGACAACGATCTCCCCTCGGACACATGGCTACTGGGTAGGGCGTGCAGAGCACGTCAACAGGGGAATGCAGCCCAGTTAGCTCCGAGTAAAAACCATCCGACTCCTATGGACGAAGCCGCATCGTCTACGGAGACAGGACAC
>JBBPUN010000654.1:0-10646 GCA_038094715.1 Heimioporus punctisporus | reverse complement strand
TAGATGTTGTCGTAGAAAGTCAGGAAAAATGATAGAAATATCTGGAAAAATAGGGCATGAATATGGGTTTCGTAACACTACCCCCTCTCTAAAGGTCGACTTCCAGGCGACTAAAAGGTTGTCGAGATGGTGGGCAAGTGGGTTGTTCTATTGGGACACGGAAGAATAGATCGTAGAATTGTGATTCAGCCAGCTGAATCCATCGTGGAGCTGCCAGATGGGAACGATGGAAGTCTGAAATTGCTTCCTTAGCATGTGATAAATTGGATAGTGGTTTCCATGTTTGTTCGGTATCGTCGTAACCTGTCCAGTGGACGAGGTATTGCAGCTTTCCATTGCGTAAGCGTGAATCAACGATGAAGTCAACTTCATATTCGTTTTCGCGATCTTCCATTATGATTATAGGTCCCGGGCGAATGATAGGTTGCCCTTCGAGACATTCTTTGTAAGGTTTGATTTGTGAGACGTTAATAATGGGATGGATTCGCATGGTGCGTGGTAATCGCAGTTCTACTGCATTTGGGCCGATGAGTTTCGTAATGGTATATGGTCCAAGCCATCTTTCTGTCAACTTCTTCAAAGGACGGGGGAGTTTAAGATTCTCTGTGGAGAGCCAAACTTGGTCTCCGATGGCGTAATGAGGTGCATCTGTGCGGTGTTTATCGGCCTGCGATTTCATACATTGTCTCGTTTGTTCGAGACTGTCTCGTGTGGAATCTAGTGTGGTTTTCATTTCATTCGTGAATTGGAAAGCGGCTGGCGCTTTTCCATTGTCTCAGGGTTCTATGCCCATTCGTGGAAGGTATGTTCTTGTGACTTCGAAAGGAGAGTGTGACGTGGAGGTGTGTTTCTTTGCATTATATGAAAACTGAGCAATTGGTAACCATTTTGACCATTGCTGCGGATGTTCATGGATGAATAGTCGTAGGTATTGTTGTAAGTCTCTGTTTACTCGTTCTGATTGTCCGTCTGTTTGCGGATGGAATGCGGTTGAGAGTTTCGGCGTAATTTGTAAGTGTTTGCAAATTTCCTTCATCACCTGTGATGCGAATTGTGGTCCTCTGTTGGATACTATGGAATCTGGAAGGCCGTGTTGCTTCCATACTTGTTCTAAGTAGAGTTGTGCGGTTTGGAGGGAGGTAACATTCTTCGTGGTTGGTGTGAACACTGCTTCTTTGGAAAATCTATCCACTACCACTAGGATAGTGTCATAACCATTAGACATGGGTAGATCGGTAATGAAGTCAGCTGTGACTTCTTTCCATGGTCCTTCCGGTACTGGAAGTGGCTGTAAAGTTCCGTGCATAGCGTAATTCGTAGGTTTCATCTTTTGGCATTTATCACATCGAGTGATGTATTCTTTTACGTATTGGGTCATTCCTGGCCAAACGTAGTGTCGTTGAAGTGCTTCAGTGGTTTTGTCTATTCCCGGATGTCCTGCAACTGGCGTGTTGTGATGTTTTGTAACTATCTTTCTTCGTAAGTCTTCTTCGTCTGGTACAAACAACTGTCCTTTTGCAGTTTGAATGAACCTGTCCTTCATTTTCAATTGATGTTTTGGACGTATTCTTCTTTAAGTTTCGCCGTGGCGTTCTTTATGAGCGTGGTGATCTCATCTCCGTCGTCGTGTATTACTACTTTCGTTACTCCGATTCTTTCTTCAGGTATGATCATTACATTCTTATTATCGTCGTTGATTCCTTGTGAATGATCTTCTCTTCTGGAGAGAGCATCTGCTTTTTCCATTGAAGTTCCTGCTTTATGGATCCATTTGAAATTGAAACATGAGAGGTACTGTGCCCAACGGGCTTGTCGTCTGTTTAGGTTTTGTTGTTTCATAAAGTACTGGAGATTGGCGTGATCGTTCCATATCTCGAATTCGTATTGGCTACCTTCAAGGTAGTGTCTCCATTGCTCTAATGCTCTAATGACGCTGAGCATTTTTTTGTCTGCTATTGGGTAATTTTGTTCTTCTGGTGATATGCTGTGACTAGAATAGGCAACTGGATGCCATTTGTCGTCGTTTCGTATTGAGAGCACTGCTCCTGTGGCGTAATTTGATGCATCGGTTTCTAAGCGGAATTCTTTGTCGTTGTCGGGGAATGCTAGTATTGGCGCGGTGGTAAAGTGTCGTTTGAGCGTATCAAACACTTCTTGTCGTTGATCTGTCCATTGAAATGGAACGTCTTTCTTCGTGAGATCTATAAGTGGTCTAGCCACTTGAGCGTATCCTTCTATGAATCTTTGATAGAAGTTGGCGAGTCCTAGGAAGCTTCTTACTCCTTTTACCGTTTTCAGTTCTGGCCACTCCAGAATGGCTTTAACTTTATCGTCGTTCATCTTGATTCCTTGGTCTGACATGGTCATTCCGAGGAATTCTACTTCCTTTGCTCTGAACATGCATTTCTCTGGTTTGACAAATAGATCGTGTTCTCGTAGTCGTTGTAAGACTTCTTTCACTATTTCATCGTGTTTTCTGAGGTCATCTGTTTTCGTAAAAATCATGAGATCGTCGATGTATACAACCATCACGTCTTCCATGTCTGCGAATATTTTGTTCATCATTGTCTGAAACATGGCCGGTGAGTTGCAGAGTCCAAAGAACATAACCAGCGGTTCAAAGGATCCTCTGTGACACACAAATGCGGCTTTTCATTCATCTCTGTCTTTGATTTGTACGTTGTTGTATCCCCATCGTAAATCCATTTTTGTGAACATCTTAGCTCCTTTCAACTTGTCAACAAGTTGAGAGATAAGGGGAAGTGGGTAATTGTTTTTGATCGTGTGCTTGTTTAGGTATCAGTAGTCCTGTACCATTCGTTTCTGTCCATCCTTCTTTGGCACAAAGAAGACTGGTGAAGTCTGAGGGGATTTAGAAGGTCGTATGTATCCCTTGCATAATTGGTCATCAATGAAATCCAAGACTTCCTTTTGCTCGTTTGGCGATAAGGGAATTAGATGTCCCTTTTTAGGTTTGAACGTGTCTTTGAGTTCTATAGCATGGTCCCATGATTTTCGTATAGGCATCCGTTCTGATTCCTTTTGGGAGAATACAGAAAGGAATTCGTGGTATTCTTTTGGGACTAGTTCTTCTGGTCGTCGTTTGTCGTTAATGAGCTTCGAAAGTGCTTCGTCCACTTTCTGTCCGATTCGTATTTGGTATTGGTGAAGCCCTGCTTCTAATTCTTCTTTTTCGATGGTTCGTAGGTATGATCCTTTTGGTCATAAATGATAACACGTGGATGGGCATCTTTTCATTGTGATTTCTCCTGTTTCCCAGTTTATGTCTGGATTGTGCTTCTTTAGCCACGTATAGCCAAGAATCATCTCGTTCCTTCCTAAATCAGTTACTTCTGCTGTGACAGCTTCTCGATGTCTGTTGTAATCGATGATTAAGTCAGCTGCGTGGGTGATTCGTCCAGCGGAATTCTCCGTTCCGTCGACATTGAAGACTTCTATTGATCTTTCCAATTTTCTGAGTGTAAGGCCCTTCTTTTCTGCGAAGGCGCGATCGATGAATACACAATTGGCTCCTGAGTCCAAGAGTGCCGTGGTGTTGAAGAAATTGTTGGTTTGTGTGGTTGGGCAGATCTTTAGATTGAGCTTCAGTTCTCATTGAGGATTGATCGTTCGTATGGCTTTGCCAGTAGATCCGAATCCTGCAGATCCTCGTTTAGTGTCGTAAAGTTCTTTTCGTTCTTTGATTGATGCATTTGAGATTTTCTCTAGTATCAATTGGGCTATGTGATCTCCTTTTGATACTTTGAACATTTCGGGAGAGAAGTTCATCAAAAGAACTTTCACATCTCCTCTATAATCGGTGTCGATTACTCCTGCTCCTACGTGAACATGGTTCTTTGCTGCTAGGCTGCTTCATGATGTGATCCTTCCGTAACATCCTGTCAGGATGGCAATTGATATCATCGTGTTAACTAAGCCTTTTGCCATGCTGGGAATTTCTAATTCTTCAGCTGCATATAGATCGTAGCCTGCCACGGCTTCTGATCCTTTTGTGGGTAGTATCGCTGCTTCGTGATTTCGTTTTACATAAAGCTTCTCTGGGGTTTTAGGCAGAATTTGTCGTAAAGCAGAATTAAGCCCTGATTTAGACCCTCAGGCGAGCTTCTGTACAACAGAAGGCCCTGCTTGGGTATGATGAGATAGGTTACATTCGTCGTAATCAAGAATCGTCTGTTCGATCATTAGTGGGGCGTATCTATTCCTTACCTGTTTCATCTTTGTGGCAGCATGTTTACCCAGATCAATCATGCTGCGGGATCTTTTCCCTTGCTGCTCGTAGCGCGTATTTCGGCATCTTTTAGATTGTAGAAGTATGCCTTCATTTCGTCGTAATTCATTCCTTGAATGGCTCGTGGGAGAGTCGATGGTTCTTCGTATTGTTCATTTTCGACTATCTCATCCCATGTCTCTGCAGCTCGAATTGTTCAACTGCCTCCGAGATTAAAGGAAGAGCTTCTGCATCCTTTCTTGTGCTTGCCGTACCATTTGCAATCTCGACACTGCTTTACACTGGGGTGTTGAGTGGTGCAATGTGAAGGACTATTGCAAAGGTAGCACTTCATTGCATTGTTAGATCGTGGAGGAGTACTCATAGCTCCAATGTCCATGTGATCGTTTTGTCGTGAGGTCTGGCCTAGAAGCACTGGTATTGCTTCCTGGGCATTGCCTACTTCCCATATTTTCTTTACCATTGCATCAAGATCTTTCCAAATTGGATCCGTGGATCGGTTTGGGTGATCTTCGAGCATTTTCGTAATGATTGATTTTTGTGTGTGAGTTTCCAAGTGTTGGATCATCTGATCTCCTGAGATCTGAGCCAATACTTGCAGAGATTCAATCCTTGCCAAGTAAGGATCCATTTTGGTTTCTCCTTGGAATAGCTTTTCCAGCTGTGCGACGTAATTGTCTCGTTGATTGGTCTTTCTGAAAAATCCCGTGAGCTCGTCTTCGAGCATTACCCAGGTGTACATTTGTCCTGTGGTAAGCTTGTGGATTCATGATTGTGCGAATATGGTCGCATCTTTTCCTTTGAGTCGTGAGAGTACTGCTAACACTGCCTTCTCTGATCCGGCGGTGATTGCGTGACTGTTAACGTTTATCCATGCTTGCATCTTAGCCCACCAGGCTTCGAACTTCCACCATGTGCCGTCGAAGTCTCCTGGATCGGCGAAGATTTCCACCTTTTGACTGGGTTGTGGCGCGGTCGTGGGTGCTGTTGGCGGTGCTGCCGCGGCTGTTTGTAATGTGGTAATTTGATTCGTAAGCTGTTGGACCAAATTTGCCAACTGCTGCGTCTCTGCGATTTGTTGTTGAATCTCCGTGTTTACGTTGGTGTTTTCTACTCGTAGATCGGCAATCTCTGTGATGAGTGCCTGAAATTTCTGATCTTGCATAGCCTTAGATGAATTAAATACTGCCTGCGTCGCTGCGCTTAACTGGGCCGCCATGTTGGGCAATTAGAGGGCGTTAATTTCTTCCTCGGTTAGGGGAATAGGTTCGTCTTCCTGGAAAGGGAAACCTCCTATGGCTTCGAACTGCGTGAACGTCGTGGATGGAGACGACTCCGTTGAAGCGGGTTGAATCCAAGCGTATCTAGGAATTGGGTTTTCCTGTAGAGCTCTCGTAAGACGTATGGCTTGAACTCGCAATACCACTTCTTCGATTAAGTCATATCGTACGTAGTTGAATACCCAGTCGACCCAGTTGTCTTTGGGTATATCCGTAGGGATGTTTCGTGGTGCTTCGGAAGGGATAGAGTTTGCTTCTTCCCAGCCGTCGTTATCTCCCCAGGTGTTGTTGACGTTATCCCAACCTGAGTAGTCTGGTTTGCCTGCCCAATTGGCTTCGGCTTCGTTATCGTGGTTTTTCTTATTAAAATGTTCGTCTGCCACCTTCAAGGGGTTGGCTATGATGAGTGAGAATTCGTTAGCGTTTCGTGAGTATTCAAATGCAAATCCTGTTCCTCGTGGCGTGATGTGGAGAATAAGAAGTCCAAGAGAAAATAGGATGAGATAGATGTGATGATGGATGATGTACAAGATCGTGAAAAGAAGAGCGTATTTGAAAAGTAGCTGGGAGTACATTTCCTAGAAAAATGGAAAGTGTTTGTAATTGTGGAATAGCAGTTCTATATCTGCTAATAAGGTGTTCGGTGGGGAGCCTTCAAAGATTGTCTCGGTCACAATGAGGATATCTGTCCCTCGTGTTCAACCCTGCTCCACCGTGGTTTGTTGAATCGTACTTGGCAGTGTTCTCTGTACCGCTCTCGTCGTTCTCTCAAAATTTCCAGCTGTTCTCTGGCTGCTTCCACAAGGGGTGGCGTTCCGTAGATGCACCGTCATATATCGGCAAGAATTCTCTGTGCCTGCTGGTACCCTTGTCTCTGTGCTTCGGCAGCAATCTCTGCTTGCCTTTCTTGTTCTTCTCGGGCTTGGATCTCTGCCGCCCGGATGATTTCGTATACTTCGTCTCCTAGGAACTCCCTGGAGACGGGCCAAGCTAAAGGGGTGGGGGAGCGTGAGGGAAAGGCGGCGGCTACTACTGGTGGTTGCTCGTCCTGTATCCCTTCGTACGCTTCGTCGTCGTTGGGGTCGTATGCCCCCTCATAATGGTTGACTGGGGTTGCGCTGTCCCAGTGCCCATGGTAAACTGATGGAGAGTCGACGGTCTCCGGTTCCTCGGCCTGTACTACAGTGTCTAAGACGTATGTACCAGCCTCGAGTTCTTCGCACTTGACGTTGGATGAAGTGGCCTGCACTAGAAAGAAAACGTGGGAGTGCCACTAGGGCGTCAGTAAGATTATCTGCGAAGGATTTCTTGGGAACGCACTTCTAGCATGAGTGCGGTTGACGAGGACATGTCATGAATGTGAAGGTGTAGGGTAGCTAAGCCTGCACCAAGTGGGGTATAGTGTAAGAGAGAGTTCGTCCTAATGAAGCAACCCTACAACCACTTAAGGCTATAGGCCACTCACTTAGGATTGTTGTAAAGAGAAAGGGGAATCGGTGTTCTCTGAGTCCGTTGGTTGTAGAGGGAAAACCAAAGAAGGACGAACTGAGGTCCTCTTGGCCGGCTCTTGGGCCTTTATATACTACCATCTGTTTGTACATGTTTGGTACTTAATAATACTATATAAGTCCATGCCCTTAGCCCTAGAGATAAGGCTGAGTCAGGCGGAGTCTGTGTGAGTCAGAAAGAAGGAACGGGGATCAAGAATGCTGTACCACAGCCTTAAGAAGAGTGGAAGTGAAAGAGGCTGTGAGTGGTAATGAAAGATAAGAGAATCGAGGTGCGGTAATTAAAAGGGTGAGGCCAACATGCATCTAGCATGTGGTCTGGAAGTGAAGGTCTAGAATGGAAGAAGCGGAAATGGAAAGAATGAGTCAAGGTGGAAATAAAAAGGAAACACGTGTTGTAAGTCTAGACCGTAGTCATGTGATGCGTTAGTCAGCACTTGTTGGCTTTTGTAGTGTAGAGGTTAGATGTTGTCATAGAAAGTCAGGAAAAATGATAGAAATATCTGGAAAAATAGGGCGTGAATATGGGTTTCGTAACAGTGGGTTGGGCATGGGATGGGTATAAGCGGAGAAGGGAAGGTTTCATTCTAACATAGTAGTTGTGTAGTATGAAAAAGAAAAAGGGGGGGTCTGTGTGTCTAAATATGAGTCTAAATATAAGTGAGAGGGGGGAAAGGGGGGTGGGTAGTCTTGGAAGCATGTGTGGGCCCACGGCCAGTTCTGGGTTTGGATGTTGCCCTTTTGGGGATCTAGGTTGATCCAAAGGCACCACTGGCACTGGGGTTGGGTTGTCATCCACTGTTGAGTTGGATGGGGGGGTTTTGCCTTTTGAGGGTGGGGTGGGGGTTGGGCTCCAGGTGTTTGTTCATGTGCTTTTGGGGCTCTGTGGGATGATGTTTGTTAGCATTGGTTTTTTGGCTTTTGGAGATTACCGAAGATTGGTGTGAACCACTCTGTTTTGTGTGCAAAATTTAGTGTTGCTTGTACTCCCTTTGGGGTACCTAGAAGAGTGCTGAGATCCTTGGCTTTCCACTTCATCTTGTCATTCAATGTGGTTCGGTGTCTTGTGTATTTTGGACAGAACAGGAGGAAGTGTATGACCATTTCTCTTTGTTCTGGGTAGTGTGGGCAGTAGGAGGTTGGCAACTTTTATATTCAGTGAAGGTGGGTGTTTAGTGGGGTGTGGCCTGTGTGCATCTGGAAGATAAATGATGTCTGTTGGTGAGATAGATCAGTGGTAAGTTTTAGAAATCTGTTGGATGGTAGAGATGGGTTTATGGATGTGATGTACTCAGCTCTGCTGGACATCATAAAGATGGTTTTCTGGAGTTTGTTTGCTCATACTGTGAGGTGTTGTTTAATGGCAGACTTGCTTCAGGGGAGTATTTTGGGCTGGTTCCCCTTTTGGCGGAGCTGTCTGGGTAGGATTGATGGATTACTGGTGTTACCTCCAGCTGCCTCTTTTGCCTCAGTGTCTGCTCCTTCATTACCTGGGACCCTGGCATGTCCTGATATCCATTGGATTACCAACCTTTGGAGGTTATGTTTTCTGAGAGTGGTGTGTAGGGTTTGGTGGAAGAGGTCCACTAGGTGGTGACCTGGCTTGGAGGTGATGTCATATCCCATATCATGCTAAGTCCACTCCGGGTTCTCCAGTACTATTCCGTTACAACTCTGGTGTGTTCTCCCCAGGAGTGCAACTCCTGGGCTCCGGACCTTTCATCTAATTCCCTCTTTGTAATTGCATTCTCGCTTATGACCTTAGTTCCATATTTGTACTAGTTCTGCTTTCTGTCTTTCACTGTGCAGTGCAAGCACAGCTCTAGCTTCTTGCAACTCCGGCACTGCTCCGCCCCACTACTTACCAGTACCTTAGAAATCCGTTACCAATCCGTTAGTCATTGGACCTCCGTACTCTGTATATAAACCCTTAGTTACTTTGTGTAAAACCTCAGTTCGAATATTAACTTAGTTCTTAACTCCTATCTCTTACTCTCTGACCTCTGACCCTCTGACCTTCTGAAATATGGGACTGAACTCTACAAGAGCACAACACACAAGTTGAAGCCAAAGTCCCATCCCCCTCGCTACAACTCCAGCGCTCCGGAGTTTATCGGAGTTATCCACGTTCTTAACAGGTGAAAGCCTTTGTTGTGAGGATCACTGCTTTGTTGTCTAGAGCAAGTGAGGCACGACAGAGATGGGGGTGGTTCACAGGAATTCGACTGTGAGTATCATACCTACTAGTTCCCCTTCATACACTGTGTGGTCCTTGTTAGTACCAAGGTCGAAGCGTAGTGATGATACTTGTCTTCCTCCTTTGCATAGCACTGCCGCTCCACCTATTTTCCCCTTGTATCCCAATCTATCTGAGTAGATGACTGCTTCTTGGCGCTCTTCAGCTAGTATGTCCTGCTGGATGGCTTCCTCCTTTTTTCTGATCTTGATTTTTATTGGGGGTTTCCACTTTGGGCTGGTATGGGCTGGGAGGATGGTTTCTGTTACGTCCTGTGGTTGAATGTAGAACTTGATAAGGTCTAGTATGAAGGGTCAGAGGTTCTGGGTAAAGATTGTACCTGTAGTATTGTTGTAGAGTTTGAGGGAGATCTTTGATGCAACAAGACGGTTGCTGGCAAAGTCAAGAAGCATTTTGAAGCAATGCTATAAGGCTTATCAGGAGTCAAGGACCTTTATTCAAGGTAGAGAAGTACAAGGATACTAGAGTGAGGCTTGGGTAGATCAAGGTTAAAAAGAAGAAAGGAAATGTGCAGAGAAAGGGTATTTATACTGAAAGGACAAGCATGCACAAACAAAGTAGGTAATACAAAAGAATATGATGGAAAGTGGTGGAATCGATGATAAAGCAAGTGAGGGAAAGTTACAGAACATGATGGAACAGATTAGTCATTGAAGAAAAAAGAAATGAGTAGTCCAAGGAATTGTAACAGTTTCAAGGGTGGAGGGGTGGAGGGGGAACGCCTGGAAGAGATGGTGGAGAGGGGATTTGTGGTGTTGGCAGTTCTATAGGGCTAGGGAGATATGTTTATGGAGGGGGTGGGTTGTTGGGATCATTGCAAGTTATAGGGCTGCACATTGGCAGTGTTGTTGTAGGAGCACTGGGATTGGGTAGAGGTCAGTGTGGGCAAAGAGGGAATCAGTGGCTGTGGATCTCATGCCTCCTGTGATGGCTAGAGCAGCAGTTCTTTGTACTGTTTCAATCTTTTTCCTGAAACCTTTTGTACTCCATCCCTTTTTCCTCACTCCTTTCCCTTTTTTGAGGTGGTTGGTTGCCCATACCTCTGCTGTGTATAGCATTTTGGGCACTGCTACCCCCTTATATAATTTTTTCATCATCTGGGTGCTAACGCCTCTGGAGGGTTTGGTCAGTCACTTACTGGTGAGGATATACTTTGTGCCTTTTCCTATAGCATATGCTGCATGAGCAGTGAATTTTAGCTCCTGGTCAATTATGACCCCTAAAAACTTGTAAGTCAACAATGGGTTGATAGTTATACCTTGGATTGTAATGGTTGGGCATGGTTGTTACGAAACCCATACTCACGCCCTATTTTTCCAGATATTTCTATCATTTTTCCCGACTTTCTACGA
>JBBPUN010000653.1:0-10648 GCA_038094715.1 Heimioporus punctisporus | reverse complement strand
CTCGGCTTTCGGCCGCTAGTCCCTTCGTCCCCTTTACTCTTTATCAGACTAAAGGCTGTCAAGTATAGTTCCTTTCTTGACTTTACTAAGGTCTACTCGTTACAGGGTCCCTTGGGAGAACAAATCGTGTTCCCCTTTTCACAACTACACTACAGGAGGTAGGGACTAACCACCTCAGCCTCTTCAAGTATTCTTCACCGGGTTGGCGAGTATGGTGGACCGTAGGTACGAGGGCATCTCAGCCCTTTCCATCATCCTCTCCGTCTCTATTTCACTTCTAATTAGATCCCTCAACTGCCCTCTGGTCATAGTGACTGTCTCTTCTTCAGCATTTCCTTGGCCCGACATGATGGGTAGAGATATGGGCGCGTGTCAGATGGTTTGGTTTTGTTCGTGGTCCGAAAAGGATGGTTTGGAACTAGAGTGATCGATGTCGTGTTTGAGTTGATGGTCGTCGTCAGAGAGTCCGTAGTTGGACTGGAAGAAAGACAGGTTGTTGGTTTACGGGTTCGCGTTGAGTACCTTATCTCCAGTACCACGCCGGGTACGAGTCAGCTACTCAGTGTGCGGGAAAGTGAACGGGTGCTGCGTCACGAGTGCAGTAAGTCAAGAATGCTCCGGGGCAGAGTGTGATTGGTGTGCTATTTTTCAAACAAGTCGGATGGAACCGGAAAGATTTGGGGTGGCTTCCCCCTAGCTAGCCAGCACTACGCGTACCGTGCGTATGACGATGGAAGACATTTGTGACCAAAGTCAACGGATAGTCTCCAAACCCGAGTGTTTATCGTACACCGACGGCCACTGTGTGGGCAGAAGTACAAAGGGCGTGTCTCTGAAGATTCACAACTGATCAACTCTGCGAGTGCGTGAGATCCAACACACTCGGGGGTCACTTGAGAACGCTGTGGTTACGACGGGAACAGATGAGCGAGTCAAAATGTATGGTTGGGGTTCTCTAGCGATCGTAGTGTTAAAGTTGGCGATGGGGATGGTGCTGGTGATCGGCAAGACCGTTCATAGTCGAGTTGTGCGGTGTAGAGGAGGTTGAGATAAAGTTGGTGTTGACGGAGGCGGTGTTGTTCTTGTTGTTGACAGTACGACATTTGATAGTCGTGTAGATGAGCCTGACGACAAGCGGCGGGGTTGGGTATGTTGACGAAAACAATGGGCGATCGAAGTGATCGACCCGAAGGTGAGAGAAAAAGATAAAGCGATAGAGGTAAACGAGAAAGCGAGAACGACGGCCAGGCACGAAGAGCAAGTGGTCGTATGAGAATCTAGGATAATGTTAGAACTTACCAACCTTCACACGATCACTAAGTGTGCGCGCAAAGGAGAGGCAACAGAAAACGATCCTAGATTGGAGACTATCCTACAACACAAAGGGTATTTATACAAACTAAAGGCTGTGTCTTATCTTGACGCCAGCACCACCCTCCTTCAATGTGTAGACGGTAATTGAAGAAACGCGGAGGGCGTGAGGTATGCTTATCGTAAGTCTAACATGGATGTTCCCACTTTTTCGGTAGGTGACCTTCTCCGACTACTTCAGAACACTATCATCAGTCCTGTTGGGTTTAAGGTCCTCGGGGACTGTTAGGATTGCTTCTAACAATGCTTTGCAAAGTGCTCAGCCCTTGAGAGAAGAGAAAAGATATTCTGATTCTAAGGAAACTATACTGTTTACATGGGTCCTACTTATACTGTTGTGTTATCTGGGCTATGCATACATGTGTAGAAAGTGAGGCTCCAAGGCAGTGAACATGTGTATGAAACAAGGATAGATAGAGAACGTGTATGGGAATGGTGAAGTTCTGACAGGGACCTATCTCAAATTTTCTGCTCCATATCGTTAGCTTCTGTGACATTCACCTACCGGCTTCTCAGCAAGAAGTATGACTTCATTATTTCCTTGCGAGTAACCTTCTCATGTCTTCTATTATGCCTAGATCTGATATTTCCATGTCAATCAAGTTTGCCATGCAGCTGGTAGTGGTATTTTCTCTTTGTACCATGCTGGACTAAATAAGCAGTGCTGCAAGCCACTGAAAGTGGACTTCTGAGTGCGCTAAATGATGCAGTGCAAGACCATATGCAATAGCTATGTGCCCCCATCATGATCATAATGATGTGCTGCTGTTACAGTACTCTAATAAGCCCTTTCTCACTGCCAAGATTTCTGGTGTCGACCCCTCGAATGTTACCTTTAGCAATCACTATTGCTGCGGGCATTGTCATCATGTGACTTTTCACAGACTGTACACTGCACTATCCTCTACCGCTTAAAGGGATGCCAGATACACTGGTGGGTGTCTCAACGTCTCCTTTTTGCTATATACTAATTCTTTTCACCATTCGGGCTCAGCATGCCTAACCCCTTGACTGTGAGCTCTACATTATACAATCAATTCACCGACTGACTAACTCCCATTCACCATGGACTATAGGAAGATCTACAGAATTCTACCTGCAATTTGTGTGCCATCCAGCATGAGACGAGTATGGGCTGGCTCCATGTCTGCAATAGCTACTGACGACAGGGAAGATGTCCGAAAGACAAATGTTGTCCTTGATCTTGGGCGAATTACTGCTGGGTCATACAGTGTAGTTTATCATGCTAATCGAACCAATATCAAAGAGCTACAAGTAAATGATGGTACCCTTGAGTGGATTAGATTGATTCTGACATGGGTTTACACTTTTTTCGTGGCAATATCTGCACTCACTAAAGCAAATCATAGATCAAATACGATCCTCAAAATTTCTTTTCCAGTCTGGGTGGCTTGCACACTCAAGTTGATGTCAAGCGATGTGGCGCTGTTGTGAGAATCTATAGTTGATATGGATAAACTACCAGACCGAAGTGGAGGTGATCCCGGTAAGTGGGATAAACTTCTAAAGGACATTGAGTGCTCACACTATACAGCATACATTTTCTCAAACGATCAGGACGTCATATCATCTTGTTTACCCTTTTTGGCTCCTGTCAGACGACGAAGACATGATAAGGATGGATCATTGTCCTTTGGTAACCTTAACCCAGATTGCGTAAGTAGTTCGTTTCCCTCCTAGTCGGTTGGATATTGATGCGTTGCAGTCAATCATAGGACTCCAAGATGGCTGGGTGGACACAACAAACCAAGAACACAGTTCTCTGATTCCCTATCGAAAGCAGAGGGAAAAACATGATCTAGAGTGCGCCCTGGAGTGGTTTAATCGCGTGCTCGATATTTACTCCGTTGATAATATGCATCATGCGACTACCCAGGCCAATTTTGCGATGGTGAGGTTGATCCGCGATTATCTTCTCATTTCTAAAACTTCTTCATTTGCTGTTCCACTCTCATTTCATCATGGTTTGTCCACGAGTCACACAGATCATCCTTATGCATTGATCCAGCTAGCTGGGCTGCTTCTGGTATGATTTAAAAGGCATGAAAATATGAACGATGGGCTACAAGTGTCTGTATTATTGCAGGAACTCAGCACAGCAGGGAACCATCTGAACAAGGTTGTGCTTTTCAAGCCCCAGCTTTGCACAGGGCTCACTGATTTGTTTGTCCATGGAAAACTGTTATCTGTTGTGCGATATGCCATTCCTTCATTGACAGACAGAAATAGGTGGACTTGGATCAAGTGGCTGTTACAGCGCTTTGATCAGTTTGGTAACCTGCATGATTTGCAGCAGGCCATCTCTGTCATGAAGGCATCCATCGGGTCTATTGTGATCAGGAATAGCGTGCATCTCAGGAGTTTATCAAATCTTGGAGTCGCACTGTTAAAGCGACACCAGCATCTAGGAGAGTTGCACAACCTGGAAGAAGCAATTCCTTTTTGTAGAAAAGCTGTTTGCTTTGCCTGTATTGGGGACCCTCAGAAGCACTTGTTTCTTTGCAATCTTGGATGCACACTTGTTGCTCATTTTAAGTGCTCTGGAAAGCTAGTTGACCTGGATGAAGCAATTTCGAGACAATGGGATGCCGTTCACTTCACTCCTGACAATAATTTCCACATGCCTGGGCAGTTGGGCAACCTATATGTATATTTGTCGATGTGTTTCGAACATTTCGGAAAGCCAGATGATCTTGAGAAGGCAATCTCATGGTCTCAGGATGCCATTCGCCTTACTCCTAATGATCACCACTACAAACCCGTGGTTTTAGACAACTTCAGTAGAGTTCTGATGAAGCTCTTCCAGCATCTTGGGGAACTAGAAGATTTAGGGGAAGCAATTCAGAAACAATGTGATGCTATCCACCTCATCTCTGATGGCCACCCTTGATTACATGAGTTTTCAAATAACCTCTGTAGGTCTCTATTAGTGTCAGAACTCCTTCATTCCCATACATGTTCCCGTTATCTGTCCTCATTTCATATGCATGTACACTGCCTGATGGCCTCTGATGTACATGCACATCCCACATGTCTGCATAGCCTAGATAGTATGACACTATAAGTAGGACATCTGTAACAGTATAGTTCTTCAGAATCAGAATATTCTTTCTTCTCTCTCAAGAGCTGAGCACTTTGCAAAGCATTGTTAGAGCAATTCTAACATTATTCTGATTCTCTCTCTTCAGTCACTGACACATCGTCCCTGATCACTGCACCCCTCTATCCCTTTCACATCTTCTATGGACTGAACCACAAACAGTCCATTCGATTACCTCATCATTCCCAATCTGGCAGCTCGTCGCCAGGCTTGACTCACCAACTATCAGAAAGAACTTTGGCAATGCTGAAAACGCCAAGAAATACTAAACAAACTATATAAAGAACAATACAAGTGGGAGAAGGCTTGTCGCTCACCCACACCATCTCCAGAACCCCAGCTAACACCTGCTGAGTGGTTCTCCAACCCTGATTTAAAAGTCCTCCCACTCCTATCCACAAATGGAGAGGAATTCCTCCTTCCTACTCTATACTTAGAATAGACACCCAGACTTTAATTTCTGCCCTCTTCGTGGTAGTGGCTAAATAAAGTCAAAGTGTCATTTCAAGTCCGACAACCATCTCCCCCTTCTTGGAGCCCTTCAGACTCCGAACAATCACATGACATGTCCAGTGCAGGGCAAGCAGAACCACAGATGGGGGACCTGACCCCCAAAATGCAGGAAATAGTAAGAAAACTGGTAGCAAAACAGGTGCTAGAAGCATCTAAAAACATCATGGCTCAAGTAAAGAGCCAAATACAAAGAGTAACCAAAAGAGAAAACCGGTACGCTCATGCTGAAGAAGTTAAGATGGTGGACCCCATCTTTGAAGAAAACACCAAGGAACTTGGCAAAAATTATATTAGCAAACCCCAAAACTACGATGGGGATAAAAAGAAGTTCCATGCCTGGTGGTGCCAGGTGATCATATACCTGGGAGGATTTTGGCATCAACCGTCCGATTTCCAAAAGATCAATATCATCCTGTCATTTATGACGGAAGGGGTGGCAGTCTGATATGCAAACTATCTCCTCTCTTCTGGGGAGCTAGAAACTAAGTCATGGGAGAGCTTCAAGCTCAACATGGCATTCAACTTTGCCCCTGTCGCCCTGAGAAGAACAGCACGTGATGAATTAAAAACAATGAGACAAAAGCGAGATGAAGCGCTGGAAGACTTCATCACAAGGTTCCACCAAACAGTCTTTGAGGCTGAATATGACCAAGAATCAGACGCCGAAGAATTGGTCTATTACCTCCAGAGAGCGGCCCAGAACCAAATAGTGGAAGGCATGGAGCTCCACCAACCTGGGATGCTCCAAAATTACAACCTCAAGGACTGGATTCAGGCTCTCTTACAACATGAATGTGTCCTCAAGGAAATAGCTGTTATGAAACCCATATTCACATCCTATTTTTCTGTTATGATACACCAAGACCCTGTACCTTTTTCTTCGACTCTACTGATGCTCTGAGAACCCCCTCGCCTTAGACACCTCGTCTACCGTCACTCTTGCATCACAAGGAATGCTGGTGAACACCGGCACTCTCTTAGATCCTCAACAGATCAACCGCGATGTCCTCCTGGATACTCCCTTCATATCCCTGGACCTTCTCATCCATGGGACCCCCTGTGAACTGGCTTATCCCCAGTCTTCATACTTTGTCTAACCCCAATACCCTTCGCCCTAGATGCCTCGTTTCTGTTACGATTTCTTGGACTTATCGTTTCTTTTCTTCTGATGACTAATCCCTTCCCATCTCGGTCTTACCTCGAATATCCACTTGCTTAGTCATCATTTCCATCACATTCTACGAAGTTCTATTTGTATTACTCAACTTGTTTGCGCTTATTTGTCCTTTCGGGTATATATACCCTTTCTCTGGCGCATCCCTTCCTTTCCCTTAACCTTGATCTACTCGAGCTTAGCTCTAGTAACCCTTGTAACCTCTACCTTGAATAAAGGTCCTTGTTTCCCATAAGCCTCATAGCGTTGCTTTGAAACGCTTCTTGACTTTGCCAGCAACCGTCTTGTTGCGTCATAAGTCTCACTCTGACTCTACCAGGAATACTACGGGTACGATCCTTACCCAGAACCTTTGATCCTCCGTGCTAGACCTTATCGAGTTTTACGTTCGACCTACGAGCGTAACAAAAGATCAAGGTTCTCCTCGTACGGGCATACCATCGTAGTACTTGCCCACCATATCTACCTCCAACACCCCGTGGAGAGAACCCCTCGACCCCGAACTCTCCGAACCTGAACAAGAAAACTCGCCAACTTCATCCGAACCATCTTCTGACGTCGAGGTATGAACTGAACCCGACGACACCTTAGATCTCACTGCGAACCTCTCATCTTCTCTCCACATCCCTCGAGCTCCGACCCCTCCCTCTCCAACCCCAGTTCAACGAACTTTCCCCTTCGGTATCCCACCTCCTCCACCACCCAGACCACCCCTTCTCCATACCTTTCCAACCCTCCCACCCACTATGACATCCGTCACCAAACACACCAAACTCCGCCTCGGCGCCCCAAAACCATTCAATGGGGACCCTAAGAAGGCTGACGCCTGGATGGTTACCGTCCGGTCTTATCTCCTCGTAAACGACAAGGTCTATGACGATGACAACAAGAAGATTGCCTTCACCCTGTCACACATGACCGAAGAGCCAGCGGCCACCTGGGCCAACACCCTCAGACGACAGGCATTCGCCCTGACCACCCCTAACTTCGGCACGTTTAATGACTTCCTTGCCAAATTTGATGCCGACTTTAAGACCCATGATGTCAAGAACGACGCCATCGCCTGGCTCGCTACCACCACCATCTCTAACGGGAACCAACTCAATGAGTATCTCGCTGAATTCCAAAATAAGGTAGCATTGTCAGGAATCACCGAAGACGCCATCCTCATCAACTTCCTCGCCGCCGGGATGCCAAAGAAACTCATGGAGAGAATCTACAGCATGGACACCATTCCCACTACTGTAAAGGCCTGGTATGAGAAAGCCGTCCATTTCCAAACGGTCTACAACCGAACTAAAGAAATCGGCACCCACTCCCAATGAACTAAGACCCATATCTTCCATTCCACCACCTCCTCATCCTCCACCCCTGCCAAAGATCCAAACGCTATGGACGTGGATGCCGTAAGAATTGGCAAACTCACCCCCGAAGAAAGAAAACGATGTATCACCGAAGGACGATGCTTCCGTTGCCGAAACAAAGGACACCTCTCATCGGCGTGTCCCAATTTTACCTCCGATTCAAAGAAATCCCCGCCTAAAGAGAAGAAAGTCCGAAAGGCCGAACAAATCCCCTCTCTCAAGGAAGTCAACGATGATGACGACAACGAAACAACGACCACCATTGGAAGGGTGGCATTTTCCCAGGATTTTTAGAAAGGAGGACCACCCTGACGCATGGTACCTCCGTCTGTAGAACTCATGTACTTGTAGCCGATCCGACTCAGAAGAATGTACAACTTCCCCTCTCGATCGTGACTACCGCTGGAAAAGACGTCAAAACAAATGCCCTCATCGACTCTGAGGCCGATATCTGCTGTATTGACTGGCATTTCGCCAAGAAGCACAAACTCCCCCTCGACAAACTCTCTACCCCAATCCCTGTAACGAACGTCGATAACACTACGAACCAAGCAGGGATGATTAAATACACCTCGACCCTCTTTCTACGAATAAACCACCTACACCAAAAGGTGAAATTTTTCGTCATGCACTGCGGCTCCTCCAATATGATCCTTGGGATGCCCTGGCTAAAGAAAACCCAACCGCTCATCAATTGGGCAGAACGAACCATCTCCATTGAAACCACCAACGACGAAACTGGTACTTACAACCAAGAAAACGTCACCCGAGAATTACGTCTCTTGGCCAAATCCAAACCACCTCCCGTCACTAAAGCCATATGACACGTAGGAGCAGATCCAGTCTGACACGACAGACTGTTCCAATACAACGAATATTACATGGGCCATCACCTCCCTTCCGCTGACGTATCCGCCTACCACCTCAACCGTGTGACAAAACACGGTTCTAAATTTCTATTCCATTCCCCTGCCGTCATTAACGCCTTCACCACCTCAACCAAACTGGCGATAGAAGCTGACAAAAAGAAAACCCCTCCAACCTTACCCGTCGAATTCGCCATGTTCTCTTCGGTCTTCTCCAAAGAATCGGCAGATCATGTTCCCCCATCCAGACCCTACGACCATGCAATTCAACTCGACGACTCCTTCAAACCCAAAGTTGGCAAGATTTACCCCCTCACCACCGAAGAACGGAAAGCCACGGAAGACTTCCTCGACGAGAACCTTGCCTCGGGAAAAATTAGACCCTCCCAATCCCCACAGGCGTCCCCCTTCTTCTTCGTCAAGAAAAAAGATGGAAAACTCCGTCCGTGTCAAGACTATCGGTATCTTAACGATCATACCACACGAGACGCCTACCCACTCCCCTTGATCTCCGACCTCATCGACCAGCTCAAAGATGCCAAACTTTTCACCAAGTTCGACGTGAGATGGGGCTATAACAATGTCCGGATCAAAGAGGGCGATCAATGGAAAGCCGCCTTTATTACCCATAGGGGTATTTTCGAACCAACGGTCATGTTCTTTGGCCTCACCAACTCCCCTGCCACATTCCAACGATTCATGAACGATTCCTTCCGCGACATGATTTCTGAAGGCTGGCTCGTTATCTATATGGACGACCTCCTAATTTTCTCTCCTGACAAACCCACCCATGACGAACGGACTAAACGAGTCCTTCAGCGGATGACCGAGTTAGATCTCCACCTCAAACTTGAGAAATGTACCTTCGCCGCCCCAGAAGTGGACTACCTAGGCATGATCGTGAAACCCGGCGAACTCGCCATGGACCCTGTCAAACTCGCGGGAATAGCCAATTGGCCCACCCCCACCAAACTTAAAGACGTTTGATCCTTTCTTGGCTTTGCCAATTTCTACCGCCGATTCATTCCAAACTTCACCAACATTGCCAGACCTCTCCTAGACTTAACCAAGAAAACCACGCCTTGGAACTGGACGTCTCTCCAACAACAATCCTTTAACGCATTGAAATCCTCCTTTCTCTCCCAACCCGTGCTCTCCCTCCCCGACCCAGCTCGTCCTTTTGCCATTGCCACTGATGCATCCAAATTCGCCTCCGGAGGTGTCCTCCTCCAAACTGACTCAAACGGCGACTGGCACCCATGCTCTTACCTATCCCAGGCCTTCGGGGATGCCGAACGAAATTACGACATCTACGATAGAGAACTCCTCGCCGTAATCCGCGCCCTTAAGCAATGGCGTCACTACCTCCACGGGTCCCCATTCCCAGTTCAAGTCTTCACCGACCATAAAAATCTGACATTCTTTCGCCAACCTCAAAACCTCAATCGACGGCAAGCCCGTTGGCTCCTCGATCTAGCCGACTTTGACCTCAAAATGATTCATGTTCCTGGCAAACTCCTCTCTGCCCCCGATGCCCTCTCCCGCCGCCCTGACCTCCTCCCCCCATCCGACGACGACAATGTCGGGACCACCCTCCTTCCCCCGTCGCTCTTTGTCAACCTCATCGACTCCGCCCTGGCCACCAAATTGGCCTCCTCCTCTGTCTCTGACCCGATCGTCCTCAACGCACTTCAGACTTTGAATGGCGAAACCCCCCCTCAATTCCGCTCTCGCCTCTCTGACTGGTCCTTCGATGCCGGCGTCCTCTCTTACAAAGGCCGCGCCTACGTCCCCGACACCCCTGACCTCCGCCGTTCCATCCTCACCCGCTACCACGACCACCCCTCTGCCGGTCACCCTGGCTTCCTGAAGACCAGGCAGCTCGTCGCCGCCGACTTCTGGTGGCCGGGCCTCCCTTCTTTCGTACGCAACTACGTCGCCGGCTGTTCCCTTTGTCAGCAATCCAAATCCAACACTCACCCTACTACACCTCCACTCCTCCCCATTGCCTCCTCCTGTTCCCGCCCCTTCCAGCAACTTTCCTGCGACCTCATCACTGATCTCCCCTCCTCCTCTGGTTTTGACTCCTTATTGGTTGTGGTCGACCATGGTCTTACTAAGGGGGTAATTCTCTGTCCTACGAAGAAATCCGTCACCGCCGAAGGCATCGCCAATCTTTTCTTCCACAAAGTCTACCTTCGCTTCGGACTCTACGATAGAATCATCTCAGACCGAGGCC
>JBBPUN010000651.1:0-10655 GCA_038094715.1 Heimioporus punctisporus | reverse complement strand
CAAACCAGAGAAGTGCACATTTCAAGCAATAGAAGTGGAATTCCTCAGACAAAGGAATAAAGATGAATGAATCCAAAGTGAAAGCCATTCTGAAATAGCCAGAATCCAAAACTGTCAAAGGAGTAAGTGAGAAACAGATATGTGCGGTATCACAACACACGCTCTGGGCGTGTTTGGCTATACAAGTATTACTCAGTCGCTGCGCTATGGGCAAACGGACTATATATTCACCTATACAAGTATAACTATATACACATAGGTTAGCAAATGGTGAAGTGTATGGTTCGAATAGTCTACTCACCTCAGTTGCTGCGCTACGGGCAAATGGACTGAGGTGACAATCAGAAACATTGAGTTTATAAGTAAAGGGATAGAGATGAATGTGAGACAAGTATTGTCGGATGTACAAATGTAAACAAAGGACAATGTATTGTATAGAACAAAGACAAATTCACGGGCGGATACTTTGACACCAAGTTGTGCAGTCGTCCCAAGATGTGGCTGTGCATGCGCTTGCCAAATCCAACACTCCCCCTCAAGCCGAGCGCAGGCCAAGCTTGTTTGCAAAGTGCTTGACTTTTGGGGAGGGGAGCACTTTTGTAAGCGTATCAGCGACCATGTTGGTAGTAGGACAGAAAATGAGACGCAATTTCCCATCGTCAATAATCCAGCGAATGAAATGGAAGTGGATGTTGATGTGTTTGGTGTGGGCATGATACTGATGGTCTTTCGCAAGTGCAATTGCCGATTGATTATCTGAGAAGAGAGTGAGCGCTGTCTCGAGCGGGAAGAATACCTCACTGAGAAAAGAGCGCAACCAGAGTGCCTCCTTGGCAGCGTGAGTCACAGCAACATATTCGCTTTCAGTTGTTGATAGTGAGATGATCTCCTGTTTCTTTGAGCTCCATGAGACAGCTCCTCCATCAATTAGGAACACATATCCCGATATTGCCTTTTGGTCCTCTGCCATGCTACCATCAGTGTCAGTATACCCCATCATGTCCTTCTTAACTTCCCCATACGTTAGACGGAGGCCTTTCATGCCGATGAGGTACCTATAAATCCAGCACACAGCCTCCAAATGGGGCATCCCTGGGTTGCTGGAGAACTTGGAGACTGTTGTGACAGCGTATGAGATGTCTGGTCATGTTCCCAATGCAGCATACATCAGAGATCCGACAGCTTCCCGATATGGAATGTGTCGCATTTGTGCAAATTCAGCACTGGTTGATGGGGATTGTTCACTGTGGAGCTTCACTTGCGGTTCCATGGGAGACGAGACAGGTTTCAACTCATCAAAGTTGAAGTGTCATATGATTGACTCCAGGTATAACTGTTGCGAGAGTGAGAGGGTACGATTGTCTCGGTTTTGGGTCACTTCAATTCCGAGTAGCCAATGGAGCTCACTGAGGTCCGTGACTTTGACATATTTTTCCAGCTCTGTTTTGATGGTGATGATGAGGACCAACGTGGTAGCAGTGATCGTGCAGTCATCAACATGGACGACTATTATAATGAGCAACTTGCCCGATCGCTTAATGAAGACAGCTTGGTCAACCTGACACTGTGTGAATCCCATCTACGTGACCAAGATGTATACCAACTTCTGGTACCATCGGCAACCACTCTGTTTCAGTCCATAGAGCGTTTTGCACAGATGGCAGACCTTGTGCGGATGGTCTGGGTTGACATATCCCGGAGGTTGGCGCATGTAGATGCATTTGTTGTCCGCTAGTTCTCCATTGAGATATGCACCCTTTATATCAACCTGATGCAGCTCGAGGTCATGGCATGCAGCGAGAGCAAGGATGGTGCATATGGACGCAAGCTTTGCAACAGGGGCGTACATGTCAAAGTAGTCAATGCCCAGTACCTGTGAAAAGCCCTGAGCAACTAAGCGTGCTTTGTGACATATGATATTCCCGGCAGCGTCTTTCTTTGCACAGAATACCCATTTCAAGCCCACAATGTTGGCTCCAGGTGGCGGGTCGACAAGTTCCCAGGTTCCAGCTTTCTGGAGTGTAGCGAGCTCCTCACAAATGCCTTGTTCCCACTGAGGCCAATCCGGACAGTGTTTCACCTCTGTGATTATGGACAGCTTGAGTGCCTCTACATCCATGGTCTGTTCATCAAGCAAAAGGGCCAGCTCAACCTCATCATTTCGCTCAATAGCGATGTTTGCATGATCAGATTGCTGCTCCCCCTCAAGCAGTGACTCGGTGGCAGGAGCGGTGTAGAGCACATAATGGCTCTACAGTTATATTCTACCATTTTTAATATATGAGACCTCTGATCTTATTTCTTGAATCGTCTGCATACTGTTTTAACCCCTCTTTTCTTCTGCTTAGATATTAGACCGACCGATCCAACTCAGAAACTCATTACAGATCACCACTGACGACCCCTTCGGTCCAAATACCCCTCAATGGGTTGGATCAACGCTACTTTGTATTTTTGGCACGTTTTCTATATTATTTTTCCATTATTTTCATTTTTGCCTCAGTCAAGCTCACTCGGCAACTCAAAGTTTCATAGTGTTGGTCTGATTATAATCGGCTGACGGCTTGTTGACAGGTAGAATTCCGATTTTTTTTTTTTTTTAGCCCCATTCACTTTTGTTTTGCTGATACGTTCAATATACAGTCTGGGGTGTGCCCTGAACTATAAGTCTGTATTCTGCAGAACAATAAACATCTTTTCGCACCCCCTTCACACTACAGCCCTCTGAGAGTCAATCCCAGCCCTCTGTCTTTTGTAAAATATTACCGAAACCTCCCCGTTGTCATCGCTAACATCCCCGGCATCCATCTCTGTCAGTCAGGCACAGCCAGTGACCTCTTGATCCCCTCAATCTTTTCTCAACTCGTCACTGCAAGCGTTGGCCTTAGGCAACTTGCATCATCGCCTTACTCATTATCTATCTGGCAGGTCACAGCCTTTGGCAACCCGCCCCATCGTTATCTACCTCCTTCATCGTCCATCGGACAAGTCACGGCCTTCAGCAACTTGTCACATCATCATTTCTGTCCTCTTCCCTTGGTCGGACTAGTCTTGGCCCTCAGCCACTAGTCCCTTCATCTCCTTTACTCTTCATCAAACTAAAAGCTGTCAAGTGCAGTCCCTTTCTTGACTCTACAAAGGTCTACTCGTTACAGGGTCCCTTGGGAGAACAAATCGTGTTCCCCTTTTCACAACTACACTACAGGAGGTAGGGACTAACCATCTCAGCCTCATCTAGTATTCTTCATCTGGAGCCTACTGCAAGGGACTCCAAAACGGGTCCCAGACGTAGTCTCCGCCCTATGGTGGAACGTCAAGAATTGCAAAACTTACTTGACAGTTTCTGACAGTTACAGATCTCCAACGTCTCACTTCTATCTGAGGTACCATTGGAAGAAGCGCATCACAACCACTCCAATCTTTCCAACCTTAGTAGTATCCTTACTTCAACCAAAAACCTGATTCCTCTGACATCTCTGACGTCGGCCGATCGCTCGCTACTCAACTCCCCACTACAGCTACCGACAGACTGTCAATTATCCACGCCGATCAGACAGACACCAAGTGAGCTGTCACCTCTAACCCCTGTCCTGGAAATTCAGCTGATTGGTGAACTCACACCAGACCAATTATTCCTGGGTGCT
The DNA here is from genome assembly GCA_038094715.1 of Heimioporus punctisporus. Lineage (NCBI taxonomy): Eukaryota > Fungi > Basidiomycota > Agaricomycetes > Boletales > Boletaceae > Heimioporus > Heimioporus punctisporus. Next base: position 7,011 of record JBBPUN010000651.1, on the reverse strand, counting down.
TTTATGCATTCAACGCCGGTTAGAAATAGGAGGAAAAGCATGTCGGAGGAAAAAAACCCCCCATCAGAGAACCTTCCTCAAACCATCTATCGATCTACTACCCCAAATACACCACTTACTCCCTTGACACCTCCACCACTATCCTCGGCATCCTCTCCCTCTCTAACCGCCTTATTTGACTTAACCTCCAAAGAACAACTCTCTCCCTTGTTACCGCCTCCTCTCAGTCCGCTACTGCCTCTGTCTCCACCTCTACCTTTGCCTAGCTCACCAGCCCCTGTACCTCCAATGGCCAACCTAGCTCTGACTATGATGCCTCTGCGGGGTACTCAAAAAGCCCCTAACTTTGACGGGAAAACCCCAGCATTGCTTCTCCGTTTCCTAGATGATGTAGAGACTCTCTGCACCGCTGCAGCTCTTGACGACGATGATAAAATAAAGTATGCTATCGGCTATGCTGACCTGAAAGAAGCCGAAGGTTGGGAGCTGCTTGATGAAGCTACCGCCGTCCCAGCCAATTGGGCAGCGTTTGTTACCGCGGTTAAACAATTGTATCCTGGTTGCGAGACTGCTAACAGGTATTGCCGAGCTGACATACAATACCTGGTTGAAGAATATAGGGGGAAACCAATGCATACAATCGAAGACTTGGGTGAGTACCAGCACAAATTTCAGAAGGTCGCCAAACTCCTGGTCACTAATAGGAAGCTCTCTGACCTCGACTGAGACTCTCTCTTTATGACTGGCCTGCCTATTGCCCTTGAGGTGCAGGTTTGGCAACGTCTCCTCATTATGAAGCCAGCTCACCATCCATATGACCCCTATCCTATTTCCGACATCGTCGAGGCAACTTGATTCCTTCTTACCGGGTCAGCCCTTCATCCCCTGACACAGTCGAGTATTCCATCGGTCCCCTACATTCCATCTTGGGTGGCTTTGCCCCCTATCTCTATACTGACACCCCAAGTCCCTGTGGCACTGCGACCAACAATCCCCTCGGTTGCACCCACAGCAGCATTGGTCCAAGTCAAAGCCAAGCAAGCTGCGATGCAAGCTACCGCCCAGCCAAAGCATTGCGCTTTCTGTGGTGATCTAGCCCATTTCATGGATAAGTGCCCTCATGTAGAAGGGTACATTCAAGCTGGACGAGCCGTTTGTGGAGCTAATGGATGCTTATGCCTACCGGATGGGAATCACATCCCACACATACAGGCACAAGGAATCTCCGAGATTGTCTTGACCAACTGGCTGCTTCTCCTGCTCCCGTGGTTTCTACTAACCTCCTCTCAACTACGTTCCCAGATATCAATGCCATTCTAGACGTCGAACCATTAGTCTTCATGACTCCACTTTCCCCTTCTCTTCCTGAACTCACTGACCTGGAATTCCAGTCGTATATCACCAATGCTTGGGCTTCGTTCCAGGCCGATAAGGTCAAAGATAAAGGTAAACGATAGCGCTTCGATGGCATTGAAATACTGGTTAGGAAACTTAACAGACCAATGCCGAAACTGGCATCAGTTTCTGAAGAAATCAAAACTCCAGCTATTGCTGCTGCCAGAAACCCCCAACCGACTATGACTTCTGCTGCCCCCACTCTATCTAGATGACCCGATCCTTCTCACCCCGCCTGTTATGAAACCCATATTCACACCCTATTTTTCCAGATATTTCTATCATTTTTCCCAACTTTCCACAATAACACCTAACCTCTACGATACGAAAGCCAACAAGTGCTGATTAACGCATCATGTGACTACGGTCTAGACTCTTGATATGAGTTTCCCTTCCTATTTCCACTTTGACTCATTCTTTTCATTTCCACTTCTTCTATTCTAGACCTTTGCATCCAGACCACATGCTAGACGCATGTTGGCCTCACCTTTTCAATTACCATGCCTCATTTCTCTTATCTTTCATTACCACTCACAGCCTCTTTCACTTCCGATCTTCTTAAGGCTGTGGCACAGCATTCTTGATCCCCATTGCTTCTTTCTGACTCACACAGACTCCACCTGACTTAGCCTTATCTCTAGGGCTAAGGGCATGGACTTATATAGTATTATTAAGCACCAAACATGTACAAACAGATAGTAGTATATAAAGGCCCAAGAGCCGGCCAAGAGGACCTCAGTTCGTCCTCTTTGGTTTTCCCTCTACAACCAACGGACTCAGAGAACACTGATCTCCCTTTTCTCTTTTCTCTTTACGACAATCCTAAGTGAATGGCCTATAGCCTTAAGTGGTTGTAGGGTTGCTTCACCGCCCCTGTCCAACCTTCGGGACAGTTCTACTATTCGTTCCCTCTCAAAGACGAAACAGCTCCTAAGCAAGTCCTAGACTGAGTCCTGGAATCTACTGTCCCTGTCTCTGTAAAGGATCTGGTCGCCATTGCCCCTGATCTTCGACGGCAATTAAAGGATCTCTCTTCAGCAAAATGTGTTCCTGTCACCTCTAATGTTGTCTATGTCAACGAACTTGCAGGCTGCAATCCTGGTGCTGTGAGCCGGGAATTCGGTCGCAACATGCTCCGCAATGACAATGGTCTGATAGTCACCCATCACAGTGTGCCCCTCCGATCCCTTGAGGCCACTGTTGTCAATATCAGCCAAACTCTTGTAGGAGTTTTGGATAGTGGTTCCGAGATCGTTGCCATGCCTAAACGGGTATGGGAAGAGCTTGGGCTACCAGTTCGCTCAGATCACCAGCTGACCATGACCAACGCGAATATGAGTTCCGATGCTACCATTGGCGTTGTCGAGAACCTTTGTCTTGACTTCGGCACTGGCCCCATCTCCTTACAAGTCCAGGTTCTGCCAAGAGCCAACTTTGACCTGTTCCTTGGTCGACCATTCCATTGTCTCATGAGCGCTTCTACTGACAATTTCCTGGACGGCATGCAGAAAATTATGCTCTGAGACCCTAACACCGGTAAAGGATATTGTATCCCGACCCAAGCGTGGCTTGAAGGATGCCCTCGGTGTCGAAAGGGGCTATCCTGCTCCAATTACCAATCAGTCGTGGAAATGGGTTTTTAAGCATTGATGATCCACCTAATGGTTGGGGAGAGCCCCATTCTACTGTCTCATACTTGTCCACCGTGTCTGTTCCATCTCTGTCTCTGCCTCTTCTTATTCCTGAGACCATTACTGTTACGATATGCTAAGGCCCCATATCTTTTTCTTTGACTCTCCCGATGCTCTGAGACTTCCCTTGCCTTAGACACCTCATCTACCGTCACTCTTGCATCACAAGGACCGCTGGTGAACGCTGGCACTCTCTTGAATCCTCAATGGATCAACTGCGATGTCCTCCTGGACACCCCCTTCGTATCCCTGGACCATCTCCTCCACGGGACCCTCTGTGAACTGGCTTATCCCCAGTCTTCATCCCTCATCTCTCCCTGATACCCTCTACCCTAGACACCTCGTTTCTTGGACAACTCTAGACCTATGACATGCGGTATTCATTTCTGCTCCTTTTTTTTGACTCATTGGAACCTTGTAACACATGTATTGAACTTTGTATCATCTGACTTTGCTTCTTTGATCCCCATGTATTCTTAGAACACTTCTTCGCCTCATGGCATTTCTTCCTTGACTCTCTAGAACATTCCTTCGCTTAGTCATTGCTTAGTCATCAAACACTTGGACGCTATTTAGGTGTTTCTTCTCCGCCATTGTATTCCTAGCTTTGATCTACCTAGCCCCACTCTGCCATAACCTGGCCTCTCCCTGTATTTGCCTTCGGGCATCTCTTGTACCATTGTATCTTGTAACAACAGCGCTACTTGATATCATCTCGCCAAGTCCTTGTCGCTGTGCGCATCCTCTTGGGAAGGCATCTCCCATTGACTATTCAAACACTCTCCAAGCCCTTGCTCAAGTCAAGTTACGCAGGAAAGGCATTCATCCCTCCGATAGACCTCTGCTTCTGCATGTCTCTACCGCTCTCTGACAAGTCTTCGCAGCTAGCCATCCATTCTCTGATCAGCTCTTCTCCATCTAGCTAGTGTGAAGCAACCCTGCTAGGTTTTACGGTTAGCCTTGAAGGTAACCCATAACAATTACCGGTCAACCTCTTTCCCCATGTTACTCGTTCCTCTCCTCTACGCAATTGTTTCCTTCACCTGCCCACCTTTCTGCGTTTTCTGATTCGTTTCCATTTGACCCCGTCTCGCATTCTTTTGTCTATAAGCTGGTTGCCAAGAAGGTATGCCCGGTTGTGGCCCCTCTGACAGAGGAGTTCTGCGTACTATGAGGGCTACCTCCTGATCCCTTGGCCGGCATCATACCGCTTCCTACTCACCCCCCCGATTTTATTCCTGGCACTAGATTCATGCAAGAGCGAGTTGACGCTCTTGATTTAGATCCGGCCAACTGGTTATGGCCTGAAGAGGTCAAACTCATCTGTTGGCTCATCCACATTCATGAAAAGGCTTTCGCTTGGGTACCGACCGAGCGCAGCCGATTCAACGAACGCTACTTTCCCCCTGTCAAAATTCCAACCATACCTCATACACCCTGGATCCTTCGCAACATTCCGGTCCCTCCTGCTTCCTGGGATCAAGCTATCCAAATCATTAAGAATCGGATTGCTTCGGGGGTTTATAAACCCTTGGTTGCCGCCTACCGATCTCGATGGTTCTGTGTCCTCAAACAGGATGGAAAAACTCTCTGACTCGTACACGACCTGCAACCCCTCAATGCTGTCACAATCCATGACTCGTCTACACCCCCTTTCGTCGAGCACTTCACAGAATCCTTCAGTGGATATGCAGTTTATGGTATGATGGATTTGTTTGCTGGCTATGACCAACGGCCCCTACACGTCAATTCCCGAGACATGACCACGTTTAATAGCCCCCTCGGGTCGCATTGTCTTACTACGATTCCAATAGGGCATACTAACACTGTCCAGGTCTATCAAGCCAATATGGCATTCATCCTTCAAGATGAAATTCTGCACCATACCATGCTGTTTATCGACGATTTACCAGTCAAATTGTGCACCTCTCGTTACCAAAACCCCGATGGTGTTATGGTTTTCTTTCTCTCTTCAACTATCCTCATCATCTCTTTATTGAAACCCGTTTACCATCGTGTCCTTGGCATGTACATTTCTGCCTATGACTATTCACACCTTCTCGTTGTCATAGGCTTTCCTCATATCTCTATTATCCTCGTTTAACTTCCTTTCTCTTCGGATCTTCCCTGGACAGCCTCCTCCGCAGCATAGTTTGTCACCTATGCTTAGTGTTCCTTTTCCATCCCCTTCCATAGGATTCCACGCTTATGCGTCGCTTCCCATATATACCTGCTGCCATGTACCATAGTCCCTCATTCTCAATCTGTGCAATCTAGCGTTGTTCTTGAGTCACCTTTGCCTCTAAGTATCCCTAAGTCCCACCTCCGCTTCCTCGAAGCGTACAGTCCCATTGACTGTTCTTTGAACGTATAGATCTCCCTCTGGCTGAGTCATACCTCTTTGTGAGTGTCCTGCCAGTAGGTCAGTCTTTGGTCGATCCTCAAGTGCATGCTTCGCGTAACAAAAGATCGAGAATCTCCGTCATCCCTCCTATCTAGGAGAAGGACCCACCCCAGACAACATATCTCGCCTTCGCATCCCAGAGTCCTCTGACGAGGAAATATCCACAGCACCCTCTAGTCCTCACATCCAAGAACCTCCCCTAGTCCCAACCCCCAGGTGTCACAGAATCCTCGGCTCCCAGTACCACAGTAACCCCACACTACCCACCCCAGCCCCAACAACCCTAGCTCCACCCCCCATCGTCCCAGCCATCCTCCCCACCCCAGCAACTGCCCCCCCAGTCAAAATAACAGAGCTCAAAGCCGCCCTCCCCACAGATTTCTCTGGAGAACCCTCCGATGCTGTTTGATGGATCAAGGCCATGAAAGCCTACTTCTCCATCAACTCCTCACTCTACAGCAACAACCAAACCAAGATCATGACCACCCTGAACAAGATGAGCAAGGGATGAGGCATCTCCTTCTCTGAAATGTGGTATGACCGTCTCAACGATGGAACCATCACTAACTCTGAGAAAAACTTCGACAAATTCGTCACAAACTTCAAATCCACCTTTTACCCCTTTGACACAGAAGCCACAGCACGCCATGAACTCACTCGCCTCACCCAGAAATCCACCAAACGCCCTGATGGAGAGAACGATGATGGCTTCCAAAAGTACATCACAGATTTCCAGAACCTCGCTGCCAAAGCGAAGATTTCGGACCAGACCACCCTCATCGACCAATTCTCCCTAGGACTGGACCAACAGTTGACCACCATGATCCTCTCCATGTCCACCCTCCCCACTTCACTTAACGAATGGATTGATAAAGCGAAAACATTCCACGCTCAAAAGGCTCGCATCGCAGCCCTTCGCAAGGGACATAGAACCCCCTCTTCCTTCACCAGTCGCTCGTCAGCCCCAGATCCCAACGCTATGGAAGTAGACGCAATTCGTCTCTCCAAACTCACCCCTGCAGAACGGGCCAGATGCTTCAAGGAAGGCCTTTGCCTCAGGTGCCGCAAAAAGGGACACAACGCCCAACAACGCCGCACATTTACGTCCTCTACCCCCAGCCCTCAACCCACCACCTCCACCAACCCCTTTAGAAACGCCCAACACATCCAATTGACCACCGCCTCTGTCACTCCCCCTCCCTCAGCTAAACCAACCTCCGCCCTAGAAACCTACGTCAATAACCTTCGCACAGCAGGAAAAGACGAAGGAGAAATCCTTCAAACCCTCAAGCTTTGTTTCGAAGACACCCCCAAGGAAGAACCCTCCTTGTGTAACATATGACTGAAAATCTCACTTTCTTTCCGATGTTCCGACCGGAACTACTGTTCTGAGGCCTTCCGGACCAGAACCACTGTTCCGACGCACTGTCCCAACCCATTCCGACCCACAATGGGCCACTTCAATAGAATAAACACTTAACATATCCCCCACTATGTATAGAATGCTATAAACGATACTAC
>JBBPUN010000650.1:0-10662 GCA_038094715.1 Heimioporus punctisporus | reverse complement strand
TTCCATATTTCAATGTAGCAGCAACAAAACTGTTCCAATGACATGGATGGTTTAAAATGGTTATATCTCCCCCATTTCTGGACCATATCACATGACCCAGGGACCGATTTGTAGCTATGAGTTTGTATATTGTTTGTTCCCACTACCACTAAGCGATATTCCCACGGGTGATTGCAGTGCGCTTCGCGCACTGCATTAGGGTTAGTTATTGGAACAGTTTTGTTGCCCACTGTATGGGTGGTGGCTAGCCAGAAAATGGCATTGCCAACTGTGTCATGACATTTAAATGTTGTGTCGAATTTCGTGATAAACTTGGCAAAGGTGCCAAGGTCAGGGGTAGACTTGGCCAAGGTGGCAGCACAGAAGTTGGTGGCCCAGGTGAGGGCTGCCCCTTTGGTCATGTATGATTATTATGGTTTTCTCTCTCTGCTCTCACATTCTAGTCATTTCCTTCCTTTGTCCCATTACTATTCGTCTCCTTGGTTGCCTCATTGATTCCTACGAATATGTTCATCTTCTTGTCATCATAGGAAATCCCCATTGTTCTATCTTCCTGATATCTGATTAGTCTTCTTGTTCTAGTTCATTCAATGGACAGCCTCCTCCATGGCATGGTCTGTCATCCATGCTTATTAGTTCATTTTCACATCCTTTTATAGAATTCTACACTTACATGACGTCTTCCTTATATACCTGCTGCCCTGTACTATAGCTCCTTATTCTTGATCTACACAATATAGCATCATTCTTGAGTTCTCATTGTCTTTGAGTATCCCTGAGTTCTCTCTCTACCTTTCCAAAGTGTACAGTCCCATTGACCATTTTTTGAACATACAGATCTTCCCTCTGGCTGAGTTGTACCTCTTCATGAGTGTCCTGCCAGTAGGTCAGCCTTCAGTCAATCTCCAAGAAAATGCTTTGTGTAACAATGATAGAGTGAACATGACTTTCTTGGCATCACTGTTGTAGACCTGGTTGTTAACAAGTAAATAAAACCATACAGTGTTCAGCCATTGTTTGGCTTTTATGGAGGTGCCATTGAAGTGGTCTGATGAGGAGATGCAGAGTTCCACTGGTTTTACAGCTGTGCTGGAAGATGTCAAGGACATGGAGGGTGCAGGTGATGGAATAGGAAATGGTGGATGGGGTGTGGGAGTGTATGACAATGAAAAATACAGGGGTGTGAGGACTGTGTTTTCAAGTGAGAATGAAAGCTTGTTGAGTTGGTTTTGTTCTTTGATGGAGTAGAGTTGGATGTCTGTGTCTGTGTTGAATGAGGATTCTGTGGGGGGTGATGAGTCAGACTCAACTGGTTTGGGTGTTGGTTCTTGGTGATGATGAAGGCTCCAAATGGGGTTTGAGGCAGGTCTGTGAGATATGAGACAAGCAAGGTCTTTTGTTATGACTGTTTGCAGGTAGTGATGAGTTGTAGACCTCAAAAGGGGTCTGGTGGCTATACAGCACACAGGAGTTGCAGTGTCAGAGTTGAAGGTAATGAGAAGAGCACTCTTCAGCAGTGAGGTGAGACCATCAAAGAAATAGGACAAGGTGTATTCAAGTAAATACAAGGTAGACCTTGCTTGGTCTTTACAGCTCAGGTATCTACTGCTTATATAGTGAAAGGATGACATGGGAAAAGAAGCATCTGTGAGAAGATACATGCCAATCAGTGGGAAAGGAAGTAATGGGTTATAGAAATAGGAGAAAGAGGTCTAAGAAAAGAAAAAGGAAGTCTATTGTAGCGAGTTGAATTGTAACAAACATGCTTGCATTCTTTCATCCAGAGGTCAAAGCTACAATGTTGGCTTTCCAGATCAGGGTTGTTACCCACCATCTGAGAACTTAGGTCACTCTTTGATAAGTATATACTCAATGAGGCTGCTACTGATGACTTTATGCTCCTACCTGATGAGCATGAGCCTTCACTTCTGCTTCCCATCCCAGCAGATCTTCACCTCCTAACATTGAGCAGCCAATTGTCCTTTCATGCTTGGTTTCACACAGGGAGGGTATCCTACAGTCACAGCTTGACTCACATGGGCAATAGCCTCATTTTGTTCTATCTGACTGATTCTATTAATCCAACTTCAGGATGCATCAAATATATCTTTGAAGACAAAGGTCATACTTGGTTTGCTGTTCATCACTGTTACAAAACCCATATTCATGCCCTATTTTTCCAGATATTTCTATCATTTTTCCCAACTTTCTACGACAACGTCTAACCTCCACACTACGAAAGCCAACAAGTGCTGACTAACGCATCACGTGACTATAGTCTAGACTCATAACACATGTTTCCTTTCTATTTCCACTTTGACTCATTCTTTTCATTTCCGCTTCTTCTATTCTAGACTCTTCACTTCTAGACCACATGCTAGATGCATGTTGACCTCACCCTTTTAATTACCGCGCCTCGTTTCTCTTATCTTTCATTACTGCTCACAGCCTCTTTCACTTCCGCTCTTCTTAAGACTGTGGTACAGCATTCTTGATCCCCATTGCTTCTTTCTGACTCACACAGACTCTGTTACAATACGCTAAGGCCCATAGTCTTTTTCTTCGATTCTCCGATGCTCTGAGACCTCCCTCACTCTAGACACCTCGTCTACCATCGCTCTTGCATCACAAGGACTGCTGGTGAACACCGGCACTCTCTCAAATCCTCAACGGATCAACTATGATGTCCTCCCGGACTGTTAAGAACGCGGATAACTCCGATAAACTCCGGAGCGCCAGAGTTGTACTGAGGGGGATGGGACGTTGGCTTCAACTTGTGTGTTGTGCCCTTGTAGAGTTCAGTCCCGTATTTTGGAATGTCGGAGGGTCGGAGGTCGGAGAGGAGAGTAAGAGAAAGGAGTTAAGAACTAAGTTGATATTTGAACTGAGGTTTTACACGAAGTAACTAAGGGTTTATATATGGAGTACGGAGGTCCGATGACTAATGGATTGGTAACGGATTTCTAAGGTATTGGTAAGTAGTGGGGCGGAGCAGTGCCGGAGTTGCAAGAAGCCGGAGCTGTGCTTGCACTGCACGGCGAAAGACAGAAAGTGGAACTAATACAAATATGGAACAGAAGTCATAAGCGAGAATGTAATTACGAAGAGGGAATTATATGAAAGGTCCGGAGCCCAGGAGTTGCACTCCTGGGGAGAACGCACTGGAGTTGTAACGGAATAGTACCGGAGAACCCGGAGTGGACTTAGCACGATACGGAATATGACACAGACACCCCCTTCATATCCCTGAACCATCTCCTTCACAGAACCCTCTGTGGACTGGCTTATCCCCAGTCTTCGTCTTTCACCTCTCCCCGATACCCTTCGCCCTAGACGCCTCGTTTCTTGGACCACTCTAGACCTATGACATGCGGTATTCATTTCTGCTTCTTCTCTCTGACTCACTGAACCTTGTAACACATGCATCGAACCTTGTATCATCTGACATTCTTCTTTTTGATCCCTGTGTACCTTTAGAACCTTCTTCCGCCTCATGGCACGTCTTCTTTCATTCTTCTTCATCTGGCACTCCCCCCTGTACTTGCCTACCTGGCACCCCCCCTGTACTTGTCTCTAGGCAACTCTTGTATCTTCTCATATCTTGTAACATCATCAATCCCACCTTGTACTTGATATCATCTCACCAAGTCCTTGTTGCTGCACGCATCCTCTTGGGAAGACATCTCCCGTCGACTATTTGAACATTCTCCAAGTCCTTGCTCAAGTCGAGTTATGCAGGAAAGGCATTCATCCCTCCAATAGACCTCTGCTCCTGCACATCTCTTCTGTTCTCTGACAAGTCTTCGCAGCTAGCCATGCGCTCTCTGATCAGTTTCTCTTTGTCCTGCTAGTGTGAAGCAATCCAGCTAGGTTTTACGGTTAGCCTTGAACGTAACCCATAACAGACTCCGCCTGACTCAGCCTTATCTCTAGAGCTAAGGGCATGGACTTATATAGTATTATTAAGTACCAAACATGTACAAACATACAAGTAGTATATAAAGGCCTAAGAGCCAGCCAAGAGGACCTCAGTTCGTCCTCTTTGGTTTTCCCTCTACAACCAACAGACTCAGAGAACACTGATCTCCTCTTCTCTTTTCCTTTTCTTTACAACAACCCTAAGTGAGTGGCCTATAGCCTTAAGTGGTTGTAGGGTTGCTTCAATCACCACCTTCCAGCAAAAAAGACATCATTAACCTATATCAACATTATCCCTATTTTCCAGCTTGACTATTTGTGGCTGACCTTTCAAATGGGACTGAGCTAGTCTCTCTGTCTCAAGTGCTATCACATATTGTCCAGTGGCACTTTTCTGAAGAATCAGTCATCATCTTAGCACTGACCAAGGTTTGTCATTTATTCATTACTTAAATTCAAGGCTGATATATCTTCAATAAAGTGATAGGCCATGGAGGGGAGAGAATGGGGGGTAGACATTTTTTCCTTAATCTGTGTATCAAATTTCTATTTGCTCTACTATCCACCTTATACTATCCATGTGTTACCCACAACTTTTGATTGCCATCACCTGATAAGCAGTACAATGATTACCCATGCATCACCCATTCTCTTTTAGTATATCTTTAAATATTTACTTTTAAAATAGCTGTTATATTCTCTCAAGATATATTATTTTCATGATCTATCACCATAATAAATTGTAAGCAATTGTTAAAATAAAATTTGTAAATGGCTGTTATAAGATGAGCTGTCAATTAGCATTCTCAGTGAAATAAAATATTATATTATAAATTACATTTTACCAGAATAAGAGTGACTGACTAAAGTTTAATTGTAGAGCAATATTTAGATAGTCAATAAAACAAAATATGCTAATACTACCTATATGATTTTTATAATTATTTATGTAAATTTACATTTTGAATCATATTTTATTTGCCTCTAAATTTTGCAAACCCTGATGTGCCAGGAACTGAATCCTTGGTTCAGAGGTCCATAGAGGGTATCCACAAGGAAATAGAAGATGTCTTGCATAGATATCCTGCAGAGATTTAGGCTTACATGCTTGGAGGTTAGATGTCGCACCTCAAAAGAGAGTGGGATGTTGAAAGCCGTGTGATCGAGAGAAGATAACATTAATAACTGTCGCGCCTTTACTGCCAAATAAAGGCAGGCGTCGGCATATTAGTAATCTAAAAAACAGAAAAAGGGGCAAGCCAAGGCAAAGGCCCGTGCATAACAAAGAAATAAGTGAGACACGATAAGTCAGACGAGAGTCATGACATACGTGCTTATACATCTACTTGAGATAGGAGAACCCAATTTGATTATAGCTAGAATATATAAGCAACATAATGAGAAATCAAAAAACTAAGGAAGAAATTCTTGCTTCCGCCCCCCGTCTTTCGCGTGACCTCATAAGAGGTTATGAGCCCCGTCGCTTAAGGGGTTCTTACTCTATCCATTGACGCCCACCTCGCACTATGCTTCATTCATTGTATCAACAATTATTATCTTATCATGACCAGTCAGACTTTGAATACTCCGCCGGCACAGCCGGCACCATCTTTATCACCCAACCCTTCCATGACCGTGCCACCGCAGTTGCCCACACCTTCCCAATCCAGCAATACTTCGCAGTCTATCGCTGTTACGTCTGCAAAGCCAAACTTACTCAATATTGAACAAAACACCCCCAATGTTACTGCCACTCCCAAGCTTGACAAATTGAAGGACAACAATTGGTTCCCCTGGAGAATGAGGATGTCGTTGCTGCTGAAACAGAGAGGATTATACGAAGTTGTGATGGGGACTTTGAAGAAGCTGCAGGATGCCGATGAAGCTGCAAAATGGGATAGGCTTGACAATAACACCAAAATTCTCATCACCGCTTCCGTCTCAGACCCGCAAATCAGGTACATTCGGAATGTGGAAACCTCAGCTGGGATGTGGGAAGCACTCCGTACCATCCACGAGCCTCACGGTAACCAATCTATTATTTCCTCTAAATGCGCTCTCTACAATACGACTGCTCGCGAAGGCGCTGACATCTTAGCGCATTTACAAGAACTTCGCAATTGTCGAGATCGCCTCTCTTTGGCTGGTGAACTCATTCCCAAAAACGAATTCAAGGTTCTCGTCACCTCGTTGCTTCCACCCAGCTGGGACTCGTTCACTCAAGGATACCTTGGCTACCATGGTGGTATGCAAGGTAATCTTCATGCGCAGTCACTCACAGTCCAGAAACTTTTCTCACTTCTCTACGAAGAATCTAAGCGTTGCAAAGGAAAAACAACGATGGATGAGACGATGAATACATACATGACTTCTTCACGTCCGACCCCTACTTGCCAGAACACCCAGCCGAAGAAGACATGCACCATCTGTGGACACTCCAATCACGCCGCAAACACTTGTTATTATTGTGCTAAGGCAACCTGTGCCCTTTGCAGAAAATCGGGTCACCTTGACACCGTTTGCTGGAGGAATCCAGCAAACAAAGGTAAGGGGCGTATCTCAAAAGAACGAGATGCTACCTCTGGTGCTAATCGTGCCAAAAACAACCCTGGCAATAGCCAAAGGGATAAAGGGAGGGCACATACTGTGACTGATAATGTTTCTGCTTCAGAAAGCGATTCTAACACTGTAAATGTATCTACAAATGACAACAATGACACTGATTTTTGCGCTTATTCATGGATCGCCGATTCTGGCGCAACAGCGCATATCTGTAACGACCATGCTACCTTCAATGATTACACACCTATTACAAAAGGGGTAATCCAAGAAATTAATAATATTCCTGTACCTATACATGGCAAAGGGACCGTTTCCCTTGAATGCCGATTGGACAATAGCTTCGGTAATGTCCAATTAAAAAATGTACTACATGTACCTGACGCACGAGAAAACATCTTATCATTGTCGCGTATTGATAGCGCAACAGGAAGCGCAACCTTTCAAAACGGACGATTAAAAATTCTTGATTCATCCAAGAAAATTGTAATAACTGGGCATCTACAGAACCAGCTATGGTACTTAGATGTTCGCGCACAAACAAATGATACGTCCATACTCGAACATGATCAGATTTTTGTCGCCAAAAGACCCAAGACTTGGGCAGAATGGCACAAATGTCTTGGACATATCGGAATCATGGGATTAACTAAACTACATGGTAAAAATATGGTTGATGGTTTCTCTGTTGCCAATAGCTCGTGTGAAATACATTGCGAGGCATGTATCAAAGCGAAACTTACTTGCACCCCATTTCCTGATCAGGCAATACGCCATGATCGCGTACCTGATGAACTAACACACACTGATGTTTGGGGCCCCGCTCATATCGTATCCACTAAGGGATTCCGATACTATATTTCTTTCATAGATGATGCTACCAGGCACGTCTACATAGCATTCTTACAGAATAAGAGCGATGCAGCTATCAAAGTACAAAATTATCTTTCTTTTATCGAATGCCAATTTGGCTTTAAACCCAAAGCTATCTGAGCCGATAATGGCCGAGAATATGTTAATAAGGAGCTTACCTCATGGTGCCTGGAAAAGGGGATCAAGGTACAAACTACTGCTCCATACTCTCCAGAACAAAACGGAATTGCGGAATGATGGAACCGCACCGTTGTTGAATTAGGCAGAGCTATGCTATTTCAATATAATCTTCCCTCAGAACTTTGGCCCGAAGCTTTCGCACATGCAACTTACATTTGCAACTGTGCCTACCTACATCATTTACCTAACATGACACCTTATCAAAAATGGACAGGGATACGCCCAGACATTTCGCACCTTGTCGAATTCGGACAAACCGTTTGGGTACTAGACGAATCCATTAATTGTTCTAAATTACAGCCTAAAGCTGTCAAAACAGTTTTTGTGGGTTACGAAGATGGCCCAAAAGCCATCAAATACTACAATGTTTTTATGTGATTGGTTAAAGTGTCACGTAACTTCCAATTTGGGCCACCTGCTGACTCAGCACGTCGGTTTGAGGGGGAGCCCGGGAGTAGCAAACCCACGTCTGACACAACATCTAACGAAAATAAAATAAATAAATGAAAACGTTCCGAAAGTAGTGACGATAATCCATCAGTAAAACAAAAACAAAAGATAAATGAAATTCCAATATCAAACGCACCAAACGAACTGGATGTGGATCACATACCAAATCTAAACGATTCAGATGATGATAATGATGATGAAATAACATCTGCCGGAATGATCTATAATGCATTCATGGAATCGACCATTGGAGGTGACAATTCGAAAATATTAAAAGAGGCACAATGTTCTCCAGAATGGCCCGAATGGGAGAAAGCAATCTAGACTGAATTAAAAATGCTCGAAGAAATGGGCACATGGACATTAATGGACGCTCCTAAGGACCGTAAACCCGTTACAAGTAAATGGGTATTTACAAAGAAATACAATAAAAATGGAACCCTACAAAAGTATAAGGCACATCTAGTCGCCCGAGGATTCACACAGATTCCAGGAATGGACTAGAATGAAACATTCGCACCTGTAGTCCAACTGGAAACAATACGCACAATTCTAGCATTAGCTGTCACAGAAGACTGGGACATCCAGCAAATGGATGTCAAAGGCGTGTATCTAAATGGTGACCTAAAAGAGGAAATATACATGACGCAACCTGAAGGGTTCGATGACGGAACTACTCGCTTATATCACTTAATAAAAACTCTATACGGACTAAAACAGTCCGGCCAAGAATGGAATCAAAAATTGAATGCGAAACTATTAAACATGGGATTCCAACGACTACAAAGTGACCCATGTGTATACATACAAATGGGCAAAGGAAAAGCGATTGAAATTATTACCGTATGGGTGGACGATCTGTTATTATTTACAGACGTCACTGACCGGATGAATTGCTTAAAAGCAGAATTAGGAAATCTATTTGAGATAATCGATCTCGGAGAACCGAGCAAACTTGTTGGCATTGAAATCACACGAGACCATAATAAAGGTACTCTTGATATTGCTTAAACAAAATACATCGAATTGATCCTCGAAAAATACGGTATGTATAATGCAAATCATGTATCGACGCCACTCGATAAAAATATAAAATTGGCACCCCGAGAGGATGGCAACAATGCCAATAGCCAAAGTAATGGCTATGCCTCACTTATGGGCTCGCTTATGTATGCAGCAATCGGTACCCGACCTGATATCACACACGCAGTCAATAAATTATGCTCGTTTATGAGCAACCCAGATCTAATCCATTGGACTGCAGCAAAACGCATATTACGGTATTTAAAAGGGACCAAAGATCTAAAATTGACATACACTAAAAGCGATCATCCCAAAGAATTCTTTGGATACGCCGATGCTGGCTTTGCCAACAATTACAATTATTCGTCAACAAGTGGAAATGTCTTCTTACTAAATGGAGGAGCGATCACATGGTGTTCTCGAAAACAATCACCATATATCGCCATGAGTACCACCGAGGCCGAGTTCATATCTATGGCCGAAGCTACCAGACAGATTATCTGGTTACGCAATCTATACACCAAATTGGGTCACACACCAACACAACCTACCATCCTTCATGCTGATAACCGATTGGCAATCGCAATTGCGACCGACAGAAAATTTCACCAATGCACGATGCAATTCAAGCTAAAATATTTAAACACTCGCAACTATATGCAAGACGGTGTAGAGCACATAGTGGCTCTACGGTTATATTCCACTATTTTTAATATATGAGACCTCTGATCTTACTTCTTGAATCGTCTGCATACCGTTTTGACCCTTCGTTTCTTCTACATAGATTGATTACACCGACCGATCCAACTCGGAAACTCATTACGGGTCGCCGCCGACGACCCCCTCGGTCCGAATACCCCTCAACGGGTTGGATCGACGTTACTTTGTATTTTCGGCACGTTTTCTACTTTATTTTTCCATTATCTTCATTTTCATCTCAGTCGAGCTCACTCGGCAATTCGAAGTTTCATAGTGTCGGTCCGATTACAATCGGCCGACGACTCGTTGACAGGTAGAATTCCGATCTTATTCCCTACCTCGTCTCTTCCTTGAACCCCATTCACTTTTGTTTCGCCGATACGTTCGATATACAGTCTGGGGTGTGCCCTGGACTATAAGTCTGTATTCTGCGAAACAATAAACATCTTTCGCACCCCCTTCGCACTACGGCCCTCCGAGAGTCAACCCCGGCCCTCCGTCCTTTGTGAAATATTACCGAAGCCTCTCCGTCGTCGTCGATAACATCCTCGGCATCCATCTCCGTCGGTCAGGCATGGCCAGCGACTTCTTCATCCCCTCGATCTTTCTCAACTCGTCACTCGGCCCAGCGGGTGCCGATTATCGTCACTGCAAGCGTCGGCCTTAGGCAACTTGCACCATCGTCTTACCCATCGTCTATCCGGCAGGTCACGGCCCTCGGCAACCCGCCTCATCGTTATCCACCACCCTCGTCGTCTATCTGGCAGGTCATGGCCTTTGGCAACCCGCCTCATCGTTAGCTACCGCCTTCGCCGTCCATCGGGCATGTCACGGCCTTCGGCAACTTGTCACATCGTCATTTTTGTCCTCTTTCTTCTGACGGACTAGTCTCGGCCTTCGGTCACTAGTCCCTTCGTCTCCTTTACTCTTTATCGGACTAAAGGTTGTCAAGTATAGTTC
>JBBPUN010000649.1:0-10671 GCA_038094715.1 Heimioporus punctisporus | reverse complement strand
GGAAGAGAATGAAAATATGTTCGCACAACTTCTCGTAGTTGACCATGAGGTGCACTGTCATGTGAAATATATACAAAGTAAGCTGGAAGGGCTAAGTATAGCAGGGGCACAAAACAGGGTCCTGGAGGTTATAGAAGAACAACTAAGATGGTTTCAAGAGAATCTAGATTTAATTATTCACTTCAACATGAAAGGAGATGAAACAAATGAACTACTATGCTCAGAAATGGAACTGAATATCAAAGAGCTCTTGACAGCTATAAGAAGTATCATGGAGACCCTTGCAGCCAGGACTTCAGAGGATTCATCACCCAAAAAGAGTGCCTCCAAAATCATAAATACTGGTAGGTTTCTGCAATAAAATCAGTTAGAAACTAATATATTTTACAGAACCAAAATTTCACCTTAACTTCCATCATGCCAATCCATTTATCCTGCTGACCATGCTTATTGTGGTCATCCTAAATATTTTTGGACACCTCACTTGCCCTTGGAGTAATATTACTCTGGAACTACTCAACCTCCTGCTAAAGACCAGTCTCCACTCTCCCATCCAGTCTAATGCTGCATTAAATGCACAAGAACCAGGACCCGGTAGTGATGACTATGTCCTGCATGATATTCAATCAGTATGCAAAAAATTTGACCTGAAACCCTCTACACAAACATATACAACATGTGTCAGGTGCTGCTGCACTTATGCACCAATCATAAAGAAGAAGATGGCCACATATCCTGAACAGTGCAGCTTTGTGAAGTACTGTGGCAGCAAAATGTGCAGACAGCTTCTGGTAAAAACTTTCAAGATGGGTGGCATCAAATCTACCAAGCCACTGAAACCATTTGTCGTGCAGAATTATAATGACTTCTTGGCTGGTATGCTGAGCTGTCCAAGCATGGAAGCAGCAATGGAATGCAGAACCAGGCTGAATGACAAGTATCAGCTATGGGACTTAAAGGATGGGACCGGAATTACTGAAATCATAAGTCCAGATGGTAAACTGTTCATGGATGGATTATAAAAGAATGACTGAAGGTTAGCCTGGAGCCTTTCAATCAACTGGTTCAATCCCCACAGAAACAAGACTATGGGTAAAAAGAAGTCAGTCGGCTCCATTGCTATGGCTTTGCTCAACCTTCCCCCCAGTCTTCATTATAAAGTGGAAAACCTTTACATTGTCGGCATTATACCTGGTCCTAAAGAGCCCTCACTGGAGGAGATCAACCATTTCCTTTGACCTCTTGTTGACTTCTTTTTGCCAGCATGGCAGAAAGGAACATGGTTCACAAGGACTGTTGAGCACCCAGAGGGCCAACTATTAAGATCCATCATTGTGTTGGCTATTAATGATCTACCTGCTGCTTGAAAGGTTGGAGGCTTTGCAGGGCTGAATGCTGAACATCTATGTAACCTTTGTTGATTACACAAATCAGAGAAAGACAACTTTGCCTCCAAGACGTGGAAACTCCGGACTTGTAAAGAATACTGGGAAGCAGCAGTTAGATGGCGAGATGCAGACTTGATGAAAGAACACACTAAGATCTTCAAGAAGACTGGCATATGATGGTCTGAACTTCTTAGGCTACCATACTGGGACCCTACCCATTTTGTAGTGATTGATGGCATGCATAATCTCTTCCTTGGCTTGGTTCAATACCATTTCAGAGATCTTATCATTATTGACAAGCCCACAAATCAAGAGCTTCACAAGTTGCACCAGACATCCAAGAAACCAGTCAATGAACAGGAACTACAGTGGGCAAGACAGCTTATTGAATCTGGAGCATCCACCACAGCACTAAGCCAAATCTGCTTACCTGTTTTGTCACATTTGGCGATGGAAAAAGGAAAGATCTTAATGCTGCCAGCTTCAGAAAAAAAACCAATGAAAAAAGATCTAGTTGATGTGCTACTGGTGAGCTTCACCCCATAAAATAAGTCTGAAGTAAATGACATTTTCCCAAGTTGGAGTCAACTCCAATGATGATTGATGAATCATGGAAGAGGTCTATAGACAATAATGTGCTTCCTAGAAAGGATTTTATTGAGGACTACATCCTAAGCATGGACAAAAAAAAGCCCATATCCAATGAGCAACTCATGAACCAGGAAATCGACAGAATTCAAGCTCACCTCCACACAATTATGCAACCAACATGGTACCATGGCCCCCCTAAAAACCTCAGTGATCCTGAACATGGGAAGCTCAAAGCCAAACAATGGAGGGCTTCCATCAAGTTTGACTTACCCATAATTCTTCTCAAACTGTGGGCTAATGGTCCAGGTTCCAACGGTGAAAGTAAGAAGAGTGCACTAAGAGAAAGATTAGCACACAGCATGATGCTGTTGGCCATGGCAATCCAGTGGGCTACATCCTATGTTACTTCCAAAGAGCACACACATCAGTATAAATATCATTTAAAGGCATATCTCGAATGCCTTAAGACAATATATCCCAAAAACAACTGGCAACTGAACCACCATGCAGCATTGCATCTCAACACCTTTCTACGTCACTACAGGCCTCTTCACAGGTGGTGGATGTTCCCATTTGAGAGGATAATAGGGTGCCTGCAAAAGATGAATACAAATCACAAAGTCAGTGAGTAACTAAATCATTAAATTGAATGAGTTCTTACCTATTGTAGGTGAGTTGGAAGAAACTATGTTGACAATGTTCTGTGCTGCTGCAAGAGTCAAAGTAATCTTACAGCATCCCGAAGTGCCAGCTGTTGTAAAGAATGCAGGCAGCATTTTAAAACAGTGCAGTGGCAGCAGTGAAATACTCTCACCTGATTTGAATATCTTTCAAACAGAGGCTCTTGAGGAAAAGGATAGGTGTAGCATTGGTGGAGTAGGGAAGATAGACAGGATCAATGTGAAGATGAAGTTGGCACTAGCCAAGATAAATGTGAGCATACAAGAGGATACAAAAATCGAAACCTTTCCCCACTTTACTATGTCAGGGCAACAGTACACAACTTGTGTGACTGGGGGTAGTGACTGCAATATTTTCTGGCAACCATTGCCTGGGCAACTTGTTCCAGGAGTTATCAAGAATATCTTCACATTAAAATCAATCAAGAAGGAACTACAATTTTTCATTGTAGTTCGAAAGAACTTACCAATTCCAGTGAATTTCACAGACCCCTTTGATTGGTACTGAGATTTTGGGGCAACTTTATGGAGGGAAGAGTGCGAAGATGAGCTGAACATCTTCCCTATGTTAGGAAGCACCTGCTGCCACACAATCAGCATGCCTTGGGAGGCAGGAATCCTGGTAATGAAACCATTGAGTAGGGTAAGCATAATGAACAAAAAAGAAACCAACCTGACTGACCACATTCAATAGATTATTGTTTGAATTGACAGTTTTGAAAGAACAGAACTGCTGTAACAGACTGTATCATAAACATGCAGATTTGCTCAACACTAATCATATACTCACCCATGAATTTGGGGCACTAAAAACTCATTTTGAGGTATATGGGTAGAAAGATGCAAATCATGAATCAATCATTGAGACATCATGGCCTCTGGCGATTTTCTGTGATATCTTTCAGTGGTGTTCTATCATTTGTTTTTCATTACTACTTATTCTAATTAATACATAACTGGTACTCCACTGAGCTAAGTGGATAACTGAGAAGATAATAGAAAGTGGAAGAGTTGTTTATGAGAAGATTTCCTCATTAAATAGTGCTCAGTGATTTTAAGCATATGACTTCCCTAAGTGGCTGAGCCACTTTGGTGGTAACATGTGACTTTCTGCATCACGCACTATTTTAGGCAGCCACTTCAGCAATTTCACCCATAGATGGCATTATGCCACTAGTAGCACACTAGTAACTAGCAGTGTAACATAACAATAGGACATAAGAGTAAATTGAAACAATAAAAAGCCTAAGCCATGATGCAACAGAATAAAGTACCTTAGAATTGATATGTCAGGATATCAATTATGCACACAGTCAGTGTCCTCAAATGCAAGTGCCCCACCTTATTCTGTCGGGTTAGAGGCCATATTTCATCTTCCTAGTAGAGATAATGATATTTTCCCAATCTTTACACACGTCTGACATTTTGGATGTGATAGAGGCATAATAAAATACAAAAGAAGTGAGGAATGATTTATGTCACTCTTTCTACTAAAATGATTCTGGAAAACAGAAGACTCTTCTCATCAGCCGGTGTTACACAAAGCATTCTCTTGAGGGATCAATCAAAGGCTAACCTACTGGCAGGACACTCATGAAGAGGTATGACTCAGCCAGAGGGAGGATCTGTACATTCAAAGAATAGTCAATGGGACTGTACACTTTAGAAAAGCAGAGATGAGACTCAGGGACACTTAGAGACAAGAGTGACTCAAGAATGACGCTATATTGTGCAAATCGAGAATAGAGTACAGGGTATGAAGTTACTTCATATAAGTAAGGACTGGTGTGTGAATATGGAATGCTATGGAATACGATAGAAATGAGAGGACTAAGCAAGGATGACATAAGTGATGCATGATTGTAGAACATTAAGGAATGTGATGGAAACAAGCAGACCAAGCAAGGATGACATAAGTGATGTGTGATCATAGAATGTTAAGGAATGTGATGGAAACAAGAGGACTAAGCAAGGATGACATAAGTGATGCATGATTGTAGAATGTTAAGGAATATGATGGAAGCAAGAGGACTAGAAGACAAGAAGATGAGGAGACAAGGGGGTGAGGAGATGAGGAGATGAGAAGATG
The DNA here is from genome assembly GCA_038094715.1 of Heimioporus punctisporus. NCBI lineage: Eukaryota > Fungi > Basidiomycota > Agaricomycetes > Boletales > Boletaceae > Heimioporus > Heimioporus punctisporus. The sequence continues at coordinate 5,923 of JBBPUN010000649.1, read as the reverse complement.
AGGAGACGAGGAGGCAAGGGGGTAAGGCTGAGAAGAGGAGAAAAATTGTAACAGCCGGTGTACCATCCAGACATATAACATCAACCTCTGTTACAAATGCTACTAAGCGTCGCAAACCAATGATTTATTTTATTTTTCTTTCTACACTTTAGCTTGCCAACAAGACCTAGTTGTCCAATGCTACCCTTGATGATCACCTGACACATCACCTGACACATCACCTGACATATACCTTGACACATCACATGACACATCACATGACAGGTCTAGACCATCAACTATTGGTCACCATACACAGACTTCTACTTCTGATCTTCACCTTCATGCTGTGTATGGCTATGCAGAGGCTAGACGCCTCATGCACTTCATTTCCACTTATTTCATTCTTACTTATACATTCATCCAGCACTGCAATGCGCAGCACAGTCCTATCGTCCTCTGGCATAGACGCCTCATGACTCTAGATGAGTCACAGCACTGCATTGCACTGCTTCCTTTAATCTCCACTGCTACGCAGCAAGGCTATACCACAGCCTTCCGCTTCTAATGACTCTTCATGACTCATTACAAACAGCCTCGTCATAGCCCCTACTCCACTATGACTCAGCATGACTAGACATACATCGCCTTGATGGCTCCGCACTTTCTCATGACTCCTTATGACTCATAGAGCATAGCTTATTACTACATACAGACACTAATATGTACAAACACTACCATACATGTACAAACAGTAGAATAGTATATAAGAGGCAGGCCCCAGCAACACAAGACTCCCCAGTCTTGATATTGTCACCTTTATCCCTTCTATCGCTAAGGCGCTCCCTTACTATCTCATACTCGAGATCACTGAGGATACTGTCCATAAGGCAGGTCCTTGTGATGATACCTAGACTCCCTCCGCAAGTACAAAGGTTCACTTGCTGGTTGTATAGGAAAGTACACTCGCTGGTGTACAGTAGAACTAGGATGGAAAGTTCACAACAACAACCTCCTTCTTCAAAGAAACCTTTATCGATGATAAAATGCTCCCTATTCTTTCCTCTCCCTCATCTTCCTTAGCCTTGATGACCATACAGAGCATATTTTTCTTGATGGGTGCATAAGGCTCTAATGACCTTTCTGGAACATTCTCTACAAGCAATTGTGCCCCTTTTGTTCAAGCTGTCAGACAAATGGCCAGGTGGCCATGTGGGACTGGTCCAGAAGGACCATGAAAGGGGCTAGGAGTTTCTGTTTTAGCGAGACAACCAGTATACATATCACACCAGCCAGGAGTGATTTGAAAGATGGCTCAAAAATGCTCCAAGGATTTCTTCACATTAGAATGTAGTAAAAACTGGAAGGCTAGAGTTGATATGTATGAATTCCCTTAACAGAAAACATAGAAAATAAACCTACAAGATTTGACAGTGGAACTTCTCAGTTCAAGCTCTGCACAATCCTCATTGCCAATCATCCAGACAGAGCCCTCAGCTGCTTCTGAAGGTGTATTATCTTGCTCATTAGAAGTTTCTGGAAGGGGAGTTCTTTGCCAATGCAGTGGACTTGGAATATCTCCAAGTGCAAATGCATCACTGACCTTGAAGAACTGTAGCATTGTTAGTGCCAGTCCTCCCAAAGTCACATCCATGTCCCTTACATAGGGTCAAAACTTGAAGAGAAAATGCCAGACCAACCAACATACCTGACGACCACAATGTTTCTTGAGTAGGTTCCACACAAGAAAGCCCCTCATTCAACAATACATGTATGTTCCCCTACACTAACAAGATGCCCCCTCCAGCCTTTATGCAGGCCAGCAATGATAATCACCTCTTTTCCATGATAAGAGTTAGTTTCATCACAGCACTCACATTGCCAGCATGTGTGAAATGGGTGATTGGCAATGTGGAGACCAACTAGTAAAACATTAGTCAGTGATTGTGAAACATATACATGATACTGACTGATGGATCAGACATAGAGACAATATCCAATGTCTTTTGATCAAGGTTGACCTGTGAGATGACCCCACACTTGCCAATGAAATCCCCTCTTACAACTATGATGGGATCTCTCTTCCTCACATCATAGCCTCGATTGGCTGTGAACTGCAACATACAAGAATCCATCATAAATGTAACAGATGTCAGGGGAACCTCAACTCGGTGGGAGCATCAGGGGGAATGTTGGCCAAGGATCTTGACCATACCAGCAAGCCGTTTCACTTCAATAACACATCCAAGAAAACCTTTGTGAGAACTGGTTTTTACCTCCGCAATATCACCAATTTGGATGCTTTCAGCAAATTTGTCAACAGGAGGTTCAGAGACACTAAATGGTGGCCAGATAGATTGTTCTGGGACATGGGATTCTAGCAGAAAAGCTGGAACTTGAAACTAGTGGAACAGTGAGCACACAGAGATAAATGTTAGACTGTCAACATGACATACTTCATCACCATTAGAGTCAGTCACAGTGATTTCCTCCATTGTGTGTTCAATGTGAGAAATCATACCAAAGCATCTGATGAATGGATGATACACATTCAGGAGATTACTGAAAGGATCTTCAATGACCCAGACTGTGTCTCCGAGGGCATATGAGCAATGTAAATATGATAGAGCAGCTATATACTCATCGCCCTTGAATAAATGTACAGAGGCCAAGCAGTTGTCAAAGTCAATTTGAAGCAGGGTTTCACATTTCTTGTGGTGAACAGAGTTGGAGACAACAACATGGTCATTTAGCTTCCAGAACCTTTGGTTGTATGATTGGTATAAGGTTACCATGAACAGCAGATTCACCATCGAGGCCACATGAAGAGCAATCTGCTGAGGGGATGGGGTCAGGAGTGGAGCAAGTTGATTTTGCTTCAGTGTCAATAACAGTAAGCCAGAAACAAAGATCTTGCGCTTGTATATGTAACAGGACTGTCCATCATGACATGGAGCCTGTGGTATCCCTGCAAGCTGATCAGAAATGTAAAGGCGGCGGGCCTTGTCATCCTGACCAACACCATCCTCAGGTTTGTGCCTTCAGGGCTGCAATTCTTGTGCTACAACAAGGACCTTGAGCTTTCCTGACTCCTCATCAAAGGACAGACCATATGCTACATCACCATGGTAGAGGCCATGCTTCAACACCATATACCACCCCAGTATGAGGGGTTGGGCTCAACCAAACAGAGGAAGGGGAAATGAACAATCCTTGAATGGTATTAGTGACCAGCCATGCACACAGTCAGAATGTGATGATGGAACCACATGGAGAAAGGTTTGGGGATCCGCTGCACATACAGTGGGATGGCCAGGAAGAGCTTTATAGACCATAGCATGAAGACCAGCCTCATTCCATACTTTGACAATATAATGCACTGAGAAACCTTATTGATGTTAGTAAACTAATTAAATATAGGATGCATCATACAGAAACTTATGAGGCACAATATTGACAGCCCATATTTTGTCCATGCCATTAGCAGGTGGGGTATGTGTGAGGGGAGGAGAGGGGGAAGTGTGAAGCGACTCCGAATCGGAAGTGACACCAGGTTGATAGCTGGATATGTTTTCAAGATGTGATGCAAGCTGTATCAACATGAACAAGTTTTCTCTCTTTTTTAGATCTGCTTCATAGGCAAGACTTGAGATGAAGTCCTCCCAGTATTGGATCTTTGGGTTATGATCATATTGGTAATCTATTGTGTCTAGTAGTCGCTCATAGGTCAAGCCATCAAACATCCATTCCCTGATAGTGGTCCAAATCCCAATTGAATCCAAGACCATAGGTGAAGGGTCTTTGGAAGCCTCTTCACCATTGCTGTGAGAATCACTGGCATACTGATCAGCTATTATGTTGATTGCATGTATATATGTTGAAGGCTCTGCTGACTGTATGGGAACAGCAGGTGTGATGGGACAGAGTGGCAATGCCACACAATCATCTTCATTGCTGTCTGAGATGATGAAGTCTATTGACCAGGTTTAAAACAAAAATATTAATCACATCGCAATGACTTACCATCACACTCCTCTTCACCCGAGCTTTCCAAGTCATTGTCTACCTGCACTTCTATGTCAATAAAGTCATGCACCTAGTAGTTCCCAGTCAGAAGTAGCATAACAATTCATACAATACATACCATACAGCAGGCCTGCTTGCTAGGTCTTTGAGGTGATACTTGACCCCCACCACAAGTGGAATGGTGACCATGAGAAGTTTTCCACTTGACCCAACGATTCAACTCATCGGATTGAGGAGGGTGAACCATGTTTGTAGACTGAGATGTCAAAGGTATGGAGGATGAACCAGAGGACACTATCCTGTGGGCATCCATGGCAGCTATTACAGCAGTGGCCACTCCACCATCATTCTCCAAGAGTTTAAACATGTGACTCATCAAATTGCTCCATTCCACGTAAATGTATTAGTCTCCAAACTCTTCCATCCTTCGCGTTAGTGTTGGGTAGTCAATTTCATCGTTCGCCCACTGCATCATCAATGCCCATGCATTTGGGCTGTCCAACAAGCTGACAGAATCTTTTAGTTAAAGTAATTAGTGTTAACCATAGAATTTGTTTGGGTGCTCTCACCGGATATTGATTTACTAGTTGACATTATCTTACTATGATTTGAACAATTTTCTTTGCAAGCTATAGTACCGGTACTATGAAGTGATGAAGGTAGAAAAGAAGCAACATTGTGCAAGCAACCTGCGTTTTATAGTGCATACCAATTTTGGATCCACTTGAGTCACATTCAGTAAATGTGGATATGGGAAAGCAGATAACACTAAATGTATAATACAATTATAATATGATGGAGGTGGTAATAGTCACTTGGAGTAAATAATAATGTCCCCATCAACTATCAAAAGAGGAGCTCCTGCCTCCATCATAAATTTCTCAGCAACCTTTGTCTTCTTTGTTACGAGTTTCTCAACAAGAGAGTGAGGCTCCTTAGACAGCACAGGAGTGATGGGTATGTCATCAGGTGTTGAAGGTCTCTTGAGGACCAAGACCAGGATAGGAGCAGTTGGCTGACATAGAGTTGAATTGGATGTGATCTTCGACAGTCCCAGAAGTTCAGCGACTGCAAGAAGAGGAAAAGAAGAATGAAGGGATTCCATCAAGATGTTGACAAGCATGCAAACTAGAGTGAATGATAATATTTGCTTGAAGAAAAATCTAGGTGATCACAATTTGGTAGTGGGAGGAGGTGGGCTAGCAACCTGCAAAAGCTTCATCTCAGACTGGGTGAGTACAGCAAACTGGGGACTTACTGGGTGGGAGTAACTCTGAGTCCATACTTTGATATTGCTATAATCCTTCATAGCGCTACCTGTCACAATGGTGCATCCGTGCACTTCTTTGAAGACCTACAAGGATATTAGTAAAAGTAAAGGGTAATATATGACAGCATACCACTACTGTAGCTACTACAGTGACTCACAAAATTGTCCCAATGTTTTGCACTTTTTGAGTGTTTGTTGAATAATGTGGGAACAACAGCAAATACAAATAAATGTTTGGTATATAAATGAAGGTATTTACTAATGGCTATGTAAAGATCAAATAATTATGTAATTTGGATAGGAAACCATGAAGATATATATAATTCAAAATGAATACTCATTGGGACAATTATGTGAGTGTCATTTGAAAATATAGTAAATGTGATTCTAGTACTTGGTATGACCTTCTTTTGCTTTGATCACTGCTCCAATCCTTCTTGGCATACTTTCAATCAACCCTTGACATACCTCTGGCTCTATTTTTTTCCATACCTCTGCAACTCTGTCCCAAGTCTCCCATGCCCCTTTAGCTTGTGTTGGATACTGAGAAAGTTCCCTTTTGATATGATTCCAGAGGTGTTCAATGGGATTGAGGTCTGGAGACTGTGAAGGCCAATCCAGAAGGGTGATGTCATTGTTTTCCATCCA